>PVIC010043216.1:0-16808 GCA_004025085.1 Thryonomys swinderianus | reverse complement strand
TAGGGCCCCAAGTACTGACAACTGATGTATCTACCAGCTAAAGAAACTTTCCTTCCAAGTGTGAGTATATTTCTAAGAGCTTAAGAAGAAAATGCCATAAAAAATAAAAATTCACATAATATGGCCCAGAAAAGGTCTAAAGGGATATCTTTATGCTTTGTTTTAGATGTACCATGTCAAGAATTAATGATTCTCTTTAATTTATTCTTTTTACTTCCAACACGTTCCTATCACTGTTCTCTCCAGATAAGGATGAATTTTATTTTCAAGCCTCCTACTCCTTTCTGCAGGATTACTGGGCATGCCAGTACATCTTTGAAGGAACTGTGAGAAGAGTGTTCACTGGTAACCGTGAGAACAAAAGAAGATTTTTCTAAAGGTGATGAGGCAGAAAAGGAAAGCAAATACCCTTGAGGAACAGGGGGAAATGTCAAAGAAATTGGTCTATCTTCTTGGCACTCTGTGGTCTGACGATGTCGGGAATGCGCCAGTTCATTGCCTTGTGAAAAGCCGAGAGGGAAGAAACAGTCTGGCTGATTGCTCACTAAAGATAACTCAGAAAGGAACTTGACAGTCTTAGGGAATAAGAGTTGTGCCATAAATTGGGAAACAGAGAAAAGTCGTGGGCATGATAATGTTTAAAGAGCCTTCCCCAGTATCATAGGAAATAAGTGGAACTTTACAGATTATTGCAAAATAGCTCAACAATCATTCTATTAATGTTTAATGAAGCCTGGGGTAGATGTCCAGATTAAAATAAGTACTTCACAAAATACTTGATGCCCCCCCAAGAAAAGGGCACTAATATTGTCCCCGTTCTCTAGATTAGGAGATTGAGATTTATAGAAGTCCTTCGTCTTCAGAAACTATACAAAATGCCAACAGAGCCAAAATCATCTACATACAACCTACCAAGGAAATCAGTTCACAAATGTACTTTTCAGTGATACTTAAATTCTAAGAAAATGTTACTCACAGGTTGACAAACTGATACTAAATGTGATGCCTGGAAAAGCATGTTTCCCTAAGGCCACACTGATTGCTGTGCTTTCGAAGGGATTTCCCTCAAAGATATTTCGTCTCTTTTAGTATCATCACAACAATCTCATAGAATGACTGATTTTTAGTAATCATGATGGGCAAGCCTTTGTTGAGTCATTTGATTTAGAAATAACCCTCTGATTCATCAGGTCTTTGTTTAACATTAAGTATATTTAACACCCGACTTCTTTACCCTTTCTCGGTATCACTGATAACTATGGAGAAAATAAGACAAGCCAAATTTAGGTTGTACTTAAAGTGATAATTGAGCCTTAGTGAGTTAAAGTAGAAGTTGAATAACTTCAACATCCCACAGAGTTAACATAAATTCTTACATTTCATAAAGTAAAAGAATAGCAATATTTGATGTAGATTTTGTGCATGAGTTGTATACTATAAATTATATGTTTTTATATGCAAAAATGATATATATGTGATCATTCTAAAAAGTGAAATTATCAAGAGGGCAAGATATACTTAATGTCATTTTTAATCATTGTAAAATTGCAAAATGATTTATAATGAAGAGCTAAAACTTATGAAATTGTCAAGAATTTCTATATTCTAAAATGTACTCTGGCTTTTGGTTGACATTGGCAGTTGAGTCCTGATACAGGTATTTAAGAGATGGTAGCAATATTGAATCAGCTGGGCCAATTTCAGGGAGGAAACTTTATTCTCTTGGTAAAACTGTGAGGGGTGTGTGTGGTCTCTGCCAGGACCCTTTCACCTTGTTCCTATGACATTTTAACTTTCTGGGGTTCTGCCCACCTCCACCACAAACAGATTTGGTAGAACTGTCCAATTACAGATAGGGATGCAAAGAGGGGGCTGGCACTCCCTCCCACTTTTCTCTCACTCACCGAGAGCAATCAGATAAAACTCACAGGAATGTGGCCCAAGGACAAAACACTGGGTCTGAGTTGTCAGTGGATTACAGATCCCTGATGAGGCTGTCCCTGTGTCTTCATCCATATCCCTGCCCCTGCCTTGCTTTGGACTTCTGATTTTTCTTCCATTTTCTAAATACCAGGAGCTCCTCCATATTCTTCCACTACATTCTTCTCTTTTATTAATTTCTGTTGCTTTGCAAATAAAGAGCATTAACGAAGTCCTTTCTGTTTAACTTAACATCTTAAACACTTTTACTTTCTAACATTTTGAATAAGAGCAAACTATTCCTGACAGTGTTTGGTTTTAACAAATGTAAATTTTTCTGTGTATGTTGAACTCTTTTGGACTAAAAGAATCACTTTAGGAATCAGAGTCCTGCATCATAATAGACAGAAGTAACTATGTACAGAAAGAGCAAGAGTTCTCTTTTATTGTTCATTCATTTCCTTTAAACTCTCATTATTAAATAAACAAGCCATAGACTTACTGACTAGTAATTTCATTATACCAGGTTACAGCCTAGGGTTTTAAAAGCAAGTTACTTTCTTACAAAGTACAAAAACTGAGGGCCCAAATACTAAACATTAGGAAGTAAATACAGAAACTATTTTTGAAAAGAAAATTTAATCATAACAAATTATCTTCAATTTGTACATAGCTCTTTTACAAAGTGGTTTCATATCTAGTATCTTTGTCCTCAAAATAAGTCTTCAAATAAAGTATGTACACTGAAAAAAGAAAACTTTGACACAAAGATTTTAGGGTTAGCTGACTTAAGTATATGTACTTACTATCTGCTACATACTTTATATATTGAGTTTGATATTGGAATGACTTGGGAAGTAAGAAGCTAATTCTTTTTTTTTTTTTTTTTTTTGAGACAGGGTCTCACTTTGTAGTTCAGGCTGGCCCTGAGCTCACTATGTAGCCCAGGCAAGCCTCGAACTCAGCAGTCCTCCTGTCTTTCCTCCCGAGTGCTGGGATTACAGGTGTGAGCCACCACGCCCAGCACTGTGATATGTGGTGTTGATTGCTGGTGGGTGTGAGTCACCATGCCCAGCACTATATGTGGTTACCTGGGATTGAACTCAGGTCCTTGCGCTTGTGAGGCAGGCGCTGGAACCACTGAGCTAAATCTCCGGCCCAAGAAGCTAATTCTTACTTTAAGGTATGCTCATTGTATTCTGCACTTGGAGATAAGTCAGGGTGGAGGTGTATGAGAATGTGAGTGTAACTGGTGACAAACTTCAAAAGCTGTGTGGTAAGTAGAGTAATACTGACAGATAGAAGGCTAGAGATACTGCTTGGAAAAGGCTTATAAGCACTTCTATTAAGCTCAAGAGTAATAAGTGAACTAGAAGTTATTATGCACTTAGCAAATTCTGGGCATGTTCTGAGCATTTGCCGATTCCTCATTTAATTAATTTAATTAGTCTCATTTACCAAAATGTAGGAAGATTAAGTAAATCACTCAAGGTCATTCAGCAAATAGAAGATCTATCCCAATGGTGAATCTAGGACCAACTCAGTTCCACGTCAAAGCTCTTACCTTCAAGCAAATGGGCCAGAACTTCCTGATATTGTCTTGGAAGCAGCTAGCACAGTGCTTGCCATATTTTAGGTGTCTGATAGTTTGTATCTGAGTGAATTTTAACTAAATCAATAAGAATGGCTGAAATTCAAAACTAGTAATCCTAACATTCCGATGAACTTCCAATTAATTGTTTCCATTAAACCCATTACTCTAAAACAACTAGCAGTACAAACACAGGTACGATCACACCTATTTATGCTTTCTGTAATATAAAGTGAACAGCAACACCATAAATACACATATAAAAACGGAGACAGAAGCATTTACCTCTGTGTGTATAGAAGTATTATTTATTTGTTGCCAGGCGTGGTGGCTCACGCCTGTCATCCCAGCACTCGGGAGGCAGAGGCAGGAGGATTGCTGAGTTCGAGGCTTGCCTGGGCTATATAGTGAGCTCAGGGCCAGCCTGAACTACAAAGTGAGACCCTGTCTCAAAAAACAAACAAACAAAAAAAGAAGTATTATTTATTTGAAATTCATATTAATCATCAACTCCTTAGCTTCTGTTTCTTTTTATATTACAGTACCTATATGTTTCACATTTTTTATAATGATCTGGATATTTTTAGTATAACCACATATTAGATTTTATTTCATTTTTCATTTCTTCCTATATATTTTTCTCTATGCATATTCTCATATCTCCTCTCTGTAAATAGCATTGGCAGATGACAGATTATTCATTACTTTAATCTATCTTTAGGACTCTCCTTGCTAGATGTACTGTTCACATGTGTTTTATTCTCTTCTTTCCAGGAGGATTGTCTAGACCTCCAGATCTTTCTTCCAACAATCATTTGGATCCCTTACAGCCTCTGCTGCTAGGCTGCCTGACTCCCTGAGAAAATTTCATAAATAAGGTTTGAAATCAGTTACCTAAATTCCTTCCCCTCTTTCTATCCTCTTTTATTCAGGCTGCTTATAACTAATGTTGTCAGTTTATAAATAATTATGGTCAATGATTCCTATATTAAAAATTCTTACATAGGGCCAGAGGGTTAGCTCAGTGGTTCTGGTGCCTGCCTTGCATGCGCAAGGTCCTGAGTTCAATCCCTGGTGACCACATACAATGCTGGGCGTGGAGACTCAAGCCCACTGGCAGCCAGCAATCAATACCACATACCACAGTGCCGGGCGTGGTGGCTCACGCCTGTAAACCTAACACTCAGGAGGCAGAGGCAGGAGGATTGCTGAGTTCGAGACTTGCCTGGGCTACATAATGAGCTCAGAGCCAGCCTGAACTACAAAGTGAGACCCTGTCTCAAAAAAAAAAATTCTTACATTAAATTTCCAAAATACTATTCCTTATAATGCTGACAAAAAGTTCAAATGGTCTCTGACAAACTTAGGATGCTTATTTCAAATGGTATATTCTGTAAATATTGATTTCCTTCTCATTTTTGTACTTTGATTTTGTAAATTTGCAATCCAATTCTTATATATTATGTATGATATATTATGATATAATATCATATTATGATGATATTATATAATATCATCGTATTATGATATATCTTATTATGATAATATAATATGATGATATAATATCATATTATGTATGATATAATAGCTACTGTACCAAAAAAAATCCGGAATACACCCTCTTTTCTCCAAACTAGGCCTTATTCCTTCTGAGGCTGGATAGTATTTCTTCAAGGACAACCCAATTCAAGAAGCATTAAACAATGGATGTCCCTTTCTCAAAATGTGGCCCTTGGAGCGGCAGTGTTTGGACACCTGAGTATTCAAAATTCAGTCTGCCCTGGGCCTCCTAAATAATAGTCTGCATTTCAGGTAGATCACCAGAGGACTGGCAAATTTGACCCAGGGAATGTATTCCAAATGATTTGTGGTGCGGTATGAAAACGTAAGTCCAATTCAGGCTCAGTAGAAAAGAGGACTAGAACGGATGAGGCAGTGACTATGTTAGCAAGGACTATCTCAGCTCTACGACTAGTCTAAATACTTCTCTTCTGCATCTTCCCCTACTCCATCTACAATCAGTTTTATCTTGAATTTTCCAGCAATCATTTTTCTAATTTAGTCAGGCCAAACTTTGCACTAAACTGCAAAAGTTATGTATTGTCACTTTGTATATAGTTGGGGTTCTGGATATCAATAGAACCAACGGATGTAAGCACACACGCATGAAGTGCCTTGGTATAAAGAGTTGGGTCCTGCAGTTAAGGACGCTGGCAAGTCTTAAGATATACAGGATGCGCTCCCAAGCTGGGCACTGAGGAGAGCCAAATGTTTCCTTCCCGTTCAAATCTGAAGGCCTAAGACCCAGAGGAATTAAAGGTGCAGGTTTGATCTGAACATTGGCATCTGACGACCAAGTCAGGTTGATATATAAAAAAGTTGTCATGCATCCCACATTCTTTTCCTTTGGAACCCTCCTTCTTCCCTCCTTCGTTTGTTAAGGGCTTGTTTTTCCAGGAAGCTTTCCCTTTATGAATGTCCTCCTTGTCTCGACTGCCTGTAGCATTCAGAGAATCAAGACCACAACTTGTTCTACTCTTAATATTGTTAGGCTTGTCTCTATCCAGTGGGTAACACCTTTTCCGGGAACGTCTATCCAAAGACACAGAAAGGGACCTGGTGCTCCTAATAAGAATATTTTATGTTTTCAGCAAAGAGTCCAGGCAGAAAATGACTCTTTCCAAGCAAGCAGGTTTAAAATATCCAGTGATTTACTTCATCAAATCACATCATGGTAGAAAAACAGGAACTAAGTCGATCTGGCCATTGCCATAAACTCCTCCCCCAAGGCAGGTATCCTCTCTCCAGAGCAGCACACCAGGAAGGAGTGATGGACGCACGCGCACAGGGAGAGTCAGGAGGTGAGAAGCAACAAGAAGGCCCCTGTTCAGTGGTCTGCACTCCTGTCTCGGACAGCACAGGACTGCTGTCGCCTGCTGCTCGTCTGGACCTTCACGCGTGTCCCTGTCGCAGCTCCTAGGGCCAAAATGATGACCTTCGCTGTGGCGATGACGTGGAATTGCTGTCTTTCTCTTCTTTGATCAACTTATTCCCATGCTTCTTTCCCTGGAACTTTCATAACGATTTCACTTTGTGTGTTTGAGGAAGAATAAAAGAACACCTTTAATTCTCGGCATGGAAGCCAAACCTAATATTTGTAGAGTTTAGAGCAAGAATACAAAAGGAAATCAATATACCTCATAGCTACCAAAATCTCACAAAACACTAGTCCGCTTCCCTGAATCACAATCCTGTGAAACATCACAGTCTGCAGTTTAGAGAACGGAGAGCCAGGAGGCCGGAGCAAAGGCAGTAGGCTCAGGTCCTTCCGGTTAGGGAATTCTGGGGTTTCCGGCCCCCAGTCAATAGTTCCAGGAGTCTCAGCAGAGTATGCAGATTGAGGAAGGAGGGAATGTGAAGCTGCAAACGCAGGTCCTCCGGGCCTGGGTTTCTTTTCTCTAGGTTTAAACAACCTAAGGCTTGAGAGAGCCTGACAGCGGCTCTTGGAGCTGACTTCAAAAAAATTTTAACACAGTGTAACAAGAAAATGCAGAGACTACAGCCCAGTGGAAAACTTACCCACGTACTATCACATCAGAGATAGGAGCTGGAGTGTTGGAAAGTTTCCAACCAAACAATCATCTGGTATTCACAGCTGATGTCAGAAAGAACTCCAGTCCTTCACTCAGAACCCGTGAGAGACTCCCTGATCCTTGGTGTCAGTGTATAAATAAGAGCTTAGATTTTCCTTTGGTTTTTATGAAAACCTCTGAGTGATTTGCAGGCTTCGAGCTCAGCCAGGATAAAACACGGTTACCAGAATCCAGCAAAAGGAGTAGATTAAAGGGGAGATGCTTAGATATCAGAACCTTATCTCAGTCTATAGTTTTCCAAAAAGATATTAGATATTTTTAAAGAGTTAGGAACCAAAATATTAATAGTAAACATTTAATAGTGTAATCTCTGAGATTATTTTACCCACATGTGATTTTAAATGAATGATTTATTTTTCAGAAAGGCCATAAAAGCTAGTTCTGTGTTGAGGGATAAAAAGGGAAAAAAAAATCCTTCTGCACCTGGTCCCAAAGTGCTACTTAGCTTTTGAGAATAATTTTGAGTGGTTTTACTCCGGGGTTTGTTTTCTGAAACTGCCTAGAGGGTCAAACTAAAAACAAACTCCCCCAAACAGGTGTGTGTGTGTGTGTGTGTGTGTGTGTGTGTGTGTGTGTACTTCCTATGGGAATCTGTCATCCCTTTGGCTTCGCTGTCCTATGAGAAATAGAAAAAATGCAGATTTCCTCCTCCGAGTCGTGCTTCAACACGCCAAAGGCAGCACCACACACCTGCTGCCCTGTCTGTGCGCCTCATTCATCGTCACTGGGAAAGAAGGTGCTGAGAGGGACGGGAAAGGCCGATCTGCAGGCCCTGAAAGTCTGGGCATGGCCTCGGGTATCTTCTCCATCTCAGGCTTTAGAGTTGCCTAATTTGGAAAAGTCAGAGCTGCAGGGCAGACTAGCTGCCTGACTCCTTTACTGGGAAGAAGCTTGGAAAACAGTGTCTTTGCTTTGTCAGCTTCCAGCACCGTTTGCCGAATGCTAAGTACACGCAGCATGACGCTCCTTCTGACTTATTTGCACCATCTGTGGAGAAAACCATGGACTGGAAGGAAATGACCTTGACAACTTCCTTCACCCAAAGAGTTGTTCCAAAAACACACCTACGGAGTAGAATTGGAAAGTTTCTCATTAAAATTGACTGGAATAGCCAATGACCTGGCTGGGGTTATTTGCCTAATGAAAAGAAATGCCGCAATTCAAATTTTAAAGAAGAATCATCTTCTTAGGGAAATATTATAATGCAGAGACCTCCATTAGTTTACTGTGGTAGCTTTAGGAATGACTCCCCAAGAAATCTATATCCTTATTATCAGGATCTGTGAAGAGGTTAGCTTAGCTTGCTAAAGGGCCTTCGCAGGTGTGATTAAATGAAGGCTCTTGCAATTGGGAGAGCAGACTGGGTTATTCAGGTGGGCTCAATTTAATCTTACAGGGCCCCTGAACGAGGGAGGAAGGGGAGAGAGAGAAAGAGTGAGAGAGAGGGGGGGAGGGAGAGAGGGAGAGAAAGAGAGAGAGAGAAGCAGAAAGATTTGAAAATGTCTCTCCGCTTTCTTGGAAGACGGAACAACAGTTCCGGAGCCCAGACACACAGCCCTAGAAGCCAGAAAAGCAGAAAAGGGTTGGAGCGGAGTTTCCTCTAGCATCTCCAGAGGGCCACACCCTTCGCTGTAGACCAGTGAGAGCCATTTTGGACCTGTGACCTCCAAAACGTAAGTAAATGAATTTGTGTTTTATAACAACAGTAGGACGCTAATATATTTACAAGCCAAAGTTTAAAAATTTCTGTTCAAAATTGATGGAGGAAATTGTATCTGAAGTCTAAAAAGTCAGACCATAGATTGGACTTGTTACTCATTATGATACGCAAAAACTGTGCTCAAGGGGCTTTTCTTTGAACAACTCATTTTGGTTAATGCTAAAGGAAGATTTTTAGACCTGGAAAATATAGTACCATCAGTAGATACAGACATATCTAAAGTACATAAATTCAGCCCTGCTGAAGCAGCTTGTTTGCCAGTTAATTTTCATGATTTGTTGATGAGTAAAATCTCTGTGGAAGTAGTTTGGGTGTATGTATGTGGTTTACTGGAAAGACTGTAGGAAGTATAAAATTGTATATTGACAATGTATCTAAAAATTTAACCAAAAAATGCAGGGTGTGTACACAGTGTGTGGAGGGGGTGAGCCCAACAGTCCCTGGTTTATCAAATACAATACATGAGGCAGAAAAGAGACCAGTAGGGCAGTTTCTCTGGGAAGAGAAGGTCCACTAGCTATGACCCTACAGACAAACTGCAAGCCAGAGAGTACTCGTTGTAACCAAATGTCTCTGACCTAAGGAACCGCGAGGCTTGAGGAGGGCACCTGGCTTGAGGGAACAGGGCCCAAGTGTCTGGTTTTCATTTACACGTGGGAGACAGATGCGGGTCCCCAGGCTGACTGTGAAAGGAACCGTCACAGTGAGGGCGCCCTGATGCCCTTGTTCAGGAGGTTAGAGGATTTTTTTCCATCTCCACTAAATAGCTTCCAGGATACTCTTGTTTCTTTCTGGCAATGACAAGCTTTCTGTCCTCTTCTGTCTAGCTGGGTGTGTCTTGAGGAACTGTACGAGAGGACCCTGCACCGTGCTGGCATCCTCTCCTCCCCTTTCAACCAGCCTGACTAAAGTGGGTCCGTGGAGACCCCAAAGTATTAGAGCATTTTATAAGCTGTATTGTTTGACAGACCCCTTAACAAACATCTATGTGTATCTAACTAACCACTCAGTGGAGCACACATATTTGTGGGGCCCATGAACCCACACTGAAAACTCACTGAAGGAAAGCTATGTTTTTTAAAAGGTCCTTCTCTTAAGAGATCATTTCACCCTGTTATGTGAATGCCAAGATCTTTAAATAGAGATCTTTAAAGCAGTGATGCATAGACTATTTTTTTGTCAAAGAGAAGTTGGATCTGTCCCTGAGCTGCTGAAGAGTTGAAAAGCAAATAAACGTCAACAGTTTTGAATCCCAACATTGTTTAATGACAACCTTCCCATGTTTGCCAACTTGCTGCTTAACAACAATCCTGTTGACACTGGGTAAAAAGCTCTCCAGGTCCTCCCAGGTAAATAACCCATTGCTACAGATCACCTGGGCGCTCAGGTGAACTCTTTCCTGAATACACCCAGAATTCATGGAGATGACTCATTCTTTTTGCCAAATGTACCTTGACATGGATTTCATATCTTTGTTATCTTTCCATATACTAATCTCAGCAAAGAAGATTATAAGAAGGCATCAATTTTAAGTAAAAGTTTGTGACTAAAATGAATTGTTCTCATATTTGTGAAAATCATAAACACCTGGATTTTCTTTGGTTTCCACTTGGCCTTTTCTAATATATTTAGAACATGCCCACGATTTTTTTTTTTTTTTAAGATAAAGAGAGATTTTCTTAAGAGGAAGGTGTTTATCTCATTTGTTCCTGAAGTTGAATCTTACCTCTTTATGGGAAATTCAGTGATGTGTTATTAGGAACAAAGGGGAAAAGCTATTTGATTTCATTAGAAACTATAACAATATCATGGATTAATCATAAGCAAAGGTTGAAAAGCTGAAAGTTTTTTAGGAAGTAAAAGAATGAGTAAGAGTTAAATGAAGCATAAGTTTTGATAAAGAAAAAGACAATTGTTGGGTGGAAGGTAAACAGCATTGTGCTGTTGCTGGCTGGGCTGGAAGGTAATTTGATCATTCTCAGGGAAGTCTGGCAAGGAGCCTGCAGGAGCAGTAGAACCAACCCTGGGAAGTGAGGGTGGGGCGTGGAATGTGTTGGACTGGCTGATTAGGCCCTTCCCTACCAGCCAAGAAGGAAATGGATTACCTGTTGCTGTGACTAAGAGACCTATGGCCAGCAAGCGAAGTTCCCTGCACAGAATTCTGCCAGGAAGTATAAAAGTAATTCCAGCTTTCACAGTGGCTTTACTCTTGATTAGAAACAGGCAGGAAGGTCTATAAGAAGGTTCAAGAGAAAGTTTCAATGTTCCAATGAAGATGACAGCAACAGGTTTCCTCAGGTTGAAAGTGATTTAAATGACAAGACCTGGAATTCAGAGTAGAGGTCTGCAGGCCCTAGAGGACAGAATTGTGGAATAAATAATTTCAGGGAAGGGCAACATATTGTGTATAAGGTTATTCCCCCACTCTTCCATTTTACAGACCAGGAAACTCGGGGTCACACATTACCTAAGATACTATAGTTAGGGACAAACCTAATAGGTTCTTAAGTCTCCAGGGACAAGTTTGGGGAACACTGAAAGCACAGAAATGGGTACCTGAGGTTCTGCAGTGGAAAACACTTGTAGATCAACAACTGAAGTCACAAAGTAGCACAAAAAAAGCACCAAATTGTATTCAGGTGTTAGACTGAGAACTCATTTTGAAGCTTTATTTCCGTGGTTCTTCTGAGCTTTCACCCCGGTGAAAACTTTTATTTTTACAAAGTGCATCTTTATCACTTTGTATAGCAGTGCCTACAGAAAACTGAAAACAGACATAGGAAAGGGGTTTTACCATTACAAATGTCAAGAAAATAGCATAATTTATATCCTTATTCAAATAGAAGGTTCTTAGGAGTGTTATTCAACTACTTGTACATGTCTTGAATGATTTAAAATGAAGACTTCTAATTATTTCAAGCTATAAATTGGGAACAAATTTTAAGCTAGACAGCATTATTAAATTCTAATGTCTTTACAAAGTTATCCAAGGAACAGAATGTCTAAAAGCCTATAGTGAAGACACTTGGTCTTTATTGCATATATATATTTAACTCTGAAAGAGCATGAACATTTTCCAGTGCTTTTTAGTACATTGAACAAGAGTGGGAAAAAGCTCATATGTACCATTTCTCTACAAGGAAAGTAAATATTACGTACTGCAAACACGTACAAGGGAAGAAAGGAAGGGAAAGCCTTTTGGGATGTTTTCATTTAATAGAGTACATTATCTGTTCAACTTCATAATTATTATTGAATTAGGAAAAACTTAATCTTTCTGAGGTAGTCAAAAAGTCTCTGTTCTATATATTGAAAATTCATTTAAAATCATTGTCCCAGATGATTACTCTCTTGAAATTTATAGTAAGTAAAGCACAGCAGCTAGAGATGGTATTATACGCCTATGATCCCAGTGCTTGGAAGGCCGAGACAGGAAGATCACAGCAAGCTCAAGGCCAGCCTGGACTTTATAGTGATTACAAGGCCGGTCTGAACTACACAGCCCGACCCTATCTCAAAAGACAAAACACTTCATAGTTATTTTGTCAGTGCTTTGTGCTCACAGATACAGAAAGAATGATTAAGATATGCTTTTAAAATAATAGAAGTCAAGAAAAAACTAAAAGGAGAAGCATAAAATTAGTTATCACGCTAGTATGTGAATATGATTTGAGTTTTTTTCTGCTACTTTGTAATTTTAATTTTTAGTTTTAATAGGTTTTTCACAGCCTTGCATTAAAACATAATATCCATTATGACTCTACAAAACCATGGTAAAATTTACTACTGGCCCAAATTTAAGCACTATGCTGAATGAGTCCAAAGAGTATACATATAAGAAAACCTTATCCATTGTACTTTTCATAACTTTTTAAATGTGATTTTAATTTTATGACTATGTATTTCAACAGTGAAAATAAGCTATCTGAAATCATTCCAGTGGTGGTACATGAAGTTATTTCAACATAAAGAAGGAAATGTCAATGTATTTTGAACTCTGAAGGGGAGTGTGATACTGAGTGTTATAATAATATACAACTTGTTTTATTGTTAATCATCAAAGCCCATAGAATCCTCTCCAAACATTACCTCCTAAAAATATGGAATGTATAGAAATTTCAGTCAAATTTTTATATCCAATAAACTAAATAACTGCAAGATTATATTTAATTGTGTAACAGAGTGTATCATTAGTTTTAGAAATATATTAGAATGTTCTGTAGAGTTTGAAATAAACATTGTGAAAGAGGGAGGGTATTGTGTTCAAGAGATTGACAATGGGTATTTAAGGACCAGGTCTTGTTTCCAAACACAGAGAGGCTGCAGCAATGACCAAGCAAGTATTGAATTTATTCTGCCAGGATTCAGGAATAAGCTGACGAAGTTCCAAGCAGAATGACTGTGCATATCACTCCCATTTCCAAGAAACTGCCACACCAGAGTTTCTCAGTTATGTTTCCAGCTGAATTATCAAAAAGCGTTAACCAGCGCACTAACTTGCCCTTCAGAGAACTTCCATGTTACTCATGGTATTTAGACAATTCTAATCCCAAACAGTGCAGAGGAGCCAGGAAGGAATCCGTTCCCCTTCAATCATTCACACTTGAAACGACTTAAGCCAACCCACAAATGTTCAAATCTTTTGTTCTACTTTTCTTCTTAAACTTTATATTAAAGTACATTAATCACTGGATCATATCAAGCTTGTCTTTTCAGGTAAAATCACACAAAAAATATTTAGGGTTTTTAATTACTTTGCTTTCAGACCCCTTCCTTTGGTTCACATTATAGCCCCCTACATTATAGAGTCCTTCGCATCTTCCATTTTGTATGCCCAGGACTGCAGTGGCTCAGACCTCTCCGCTTTATGTAACCATCCTGCTTGAGGGTAGTCTAACTGAAGTATCTCCACTCTTCCACAGTGAAAGAAAAGGGCAAAGCCACCTAAGGATTAGGGTTCAAATCTTTACAGAAATATTTGTAAGATATTAATATCTTAACCTTTTGTTTGGAATACAGTGAATAGTACCCATTATAATTCCATCAGTGCTCTACATAGTATCTTTTCTTAGTCACTTGGAGAAATATCACAAATTCAGAACTCTGTGAATTTCAGATTTGCATGTCAGGCTGTAATTTTTAAAGACAGACTTGTAAAGAAATTTTGCTGAAAAAAGGGGTGAGGAGAAAGAAGGGTCTCCACTTGATCTTGAATTAAGTTGTATAAATATCACTTCTGTGAATAAACAGTGTAGTTAAACATCGTAGTAAAACACGGATTATTAAACATCAAAATCTCACTCAAGAGATAGCCAAAGGGAGTAATTTCCTAGAGTGAGCATCACCTTTGAACAAGCATAAGACATTTGTGGAATGTTCCCCTTCCCTTCCTCAGACTTTATCCTCAGTCTCTAGAATTTTTCCTCCAAAAATCTTGTTGCCCACTTTCTAGACCAATACTTAAATAAATATGCTGGTCTCCATGTGGGTGTGTGCACACTGTTGTCAAGAACGTTGTCAATGGAGGTGCAGGGGGGGGGCCTGTATCCTAAATAAACTGAGAACACTGGTCCAATTTCTTTGAAATTCAGCCAATTTTCATCAGTTCATTCATTCATTGGTTTATCTAATGGTTAGTTTATTTCTTTTATAGTACTTAGAACCTGCAATATTCTGAGCATTGGCTTTTACACAGCTGTTCTCCTTTTAGCTATCTAGCAAGCTGAAAACAGATGAATGAAATTTTACAGAGGAAAGAACCCTAATACACTTGAATTCACTTCCCTGATGTCAAAATAAACCCACTGAGAAGAAAAACAAAAATATTATCCTAACAACAGATATCCATCTGTTGGTCTGTTAGTTTTAACAATGATGAAATTGTAGCACAGGTGATTAAAAGCATTTTGAATACAATGAATAAGGGCAACTTACGTACATTTATATTGAACCTATATCTAAGTAAGCTTGTCTCCTTGCACACCATTTCTCTGTCAATCACAAAATAGGCTTTAATAAAGTTATGAATTTCTGTTGCTATGCAAACTGGAGCTTGAGTGCAAGATACAGATCTTTTAGCTGACAAACTCTTTGAAAGGAAAGTTTGATGATTTTTCTCTTGTGAAGCCAGTTCTCTTTAAGAAACTACAGGTATGTTTTATAGCTAAGTACATAAAAAAAATTCTGTAGAAAAAACAAATCCCTTGTCTACAGATGACAAGATTCTTCGTTTGCAAGAAGTAAGACTACAGGGCTGGAGATTTAGCTCAGTGGTTCCAGCCCCTGCCTAGCAAGCGCAAGGTCCCTAGTTTGATCCCGGGTAAATACATACAAAAATACTGGGCATGGTGATTTACACCCATCAGCAATCAGTACCATACAACACAGTGCCAGGCGTGGTGGCTCACGGCTGTCATCCCAGTACTCTGGAGGCAGAAGCAGGAGGACTGCTGCGTTTGAGGCTAGCCTGGGCTACATAGTGAGCTCAGAACCAGCCTGAACCACAAAGCGAGACCCTGTCTCAAAAAAAAGAAAAAAGAAAGAAAGAATAAGACTGCAGAGTGTATCCTTCCTTCGCTGCAGCTAAGTTTTGCTCTGGGGATTACAAATAGAGTGAAATAGAGAAGTTTCTCCCTTGATTTTTGCCCTCCTAAAAATCACTTTCTCTACTTATATCTGTAGTGTTTTTACTAAAGGCATGGGGATGACAAGAGAATTTATATAGTCAGTTGAAAATGTAAGTACAGGAGTACCTTAGTTCATGAACTTTATTCTTTCCACTATTCTGGTCATGAACTAAACTGGACAAGAACCAAGTTAAATTTCTCCATACGGTTAATGTTGAATATCACCATTCAATTTGATTAAATTCTTGTCCAACTCGGTTTGTGACCAGAATTATGGAAAGAATCAAGTTGATGACCTGAAGTACCACTGTATATAACTAAGTGCCTGAAGCTTTTCTCAAACTTCTATTCCACTGACTTTATTATGCATAACAATTAAGGTTTTCACTTTTACATAACCAAAGCTAAACAATAGGCTATTCTTGCTTTTTCCCTTAGTAGTCCTAAAAATATCCACTGGAGTTCAGGTCTTTCCTTGACTCTGCACTCTCTCCCATTAGAATTCAGGAAAAGGAATCATATTGAATTTTACTGATCTGAGCATGTCACCCCATATATAAGGCAAAGTAGGTATAGTTCCTTTGGGTTTTCAATAATCCTTTTAATTTTTTCCCCATAATGAGATAGTGCTCAGCATTAGAGACCCAACCCTTCCTGTCATGGATCACAGGCAATAGGTTTATTCCCTTTTCCACATATACAGGTTTTACCACTGGCTATGTGTTGCCTACACTACAGTTCGAAAACCCAAACTCTCATTGGTTATATCAGGATACTTTATTTGAGAAATGGAAAAAGCAGATTTCTTATCTACTTTGAGAGCATGGTAGATCACAAAAGCAAGCAAAATGGGCACTAGCGTTCCCAATTTTATGCATAAGGAGAGTAAATTTGAGAAAACTTGCATAAGATCATACAGCAAAGAGGAGCAGGGCCAAGGACTTCACACAGATCTGCCAACTAGCAAAGTTATGTGCCTTTTCCACCGTAGCTTCTATTTTACAAAATATTTAACCTCCTCTTCCTATTCTGGGAACCTCCACCAGTGAAACTTTCTTAAACATCCCTTCAGATTCTCCCAGCAAGTAATAAGGTCCCACTGTAAGTTAACCAGAGCTCTACAGCCAGATGACCCCAAAGAAGGCCTCCCCCATCCCACTTTAGGATGAATTGTAAGGTATCTGTACGATCGGAGTTAAGATGCAGGCTAATTGGTAAGTTGCATGTTTGAAGGAAACTGAAAACTGTATTTCTCAACTGAAGACAAGTTTGAGGAGGTGGGAGAATCATTTGGAGAC
>PVIC010043215.1:0-15509 GCA_004025085.1 Thryonomys swinderianus | reverse complement strand
CCAGGCGTGGTGGCTCGCACCAGTAATCCCAGCACTCAGGAGGCAGAGGCAGGAGGATTGCTGAGTTCGAGGCTTGCCCGGGCTACATAGTGAGCTCAGGGCCAGCCTGAACTACAAAGAGAGACCCTGCCTCAAAAAAAAAAAAAATCTCACACATAAAGATCAGCTGCTCAGTGTGGCATTCATATCCTTCTGCAGTTCAACCTCATCCTCTTGTTTTGTGTTCCTTCTTGCCCTACTTCTACCCTAACTCATTTTGTGTGTGTATATGTGCTCACACACACACATCTTTCCACAGGTAGTTACTCTCTTTACATGCACTATACCAAGGATTGTCACGGTTTATATCTAACTGTCCCCCCATGCCTCATGCACTCATAGGTGAGACTTTGAGGAAGTGACTGGGTCATGGGGCCACAATACACATCAGAGCATTAGTCTACTGTTGAATTTATAGCTAAATGCGATTTGGAAGAAGAAGCCAGATCAGAGGAGGTGGGTAACTTGGGGTAACTTGGGGTATGGCCTGAAAAAGGGAAATCTCCCTCCCATGTTCCCGATCCCTCTCTGGTCTTCACCACCATGTCTGTCAGCAAGCCTCCTCTCCATGCTGCTCTGCCCAGGAGCCAGCCAACTGTGTGTTGAAACCTCTACAAACTGTGAGCCAAAATACATTGTCATCCTTTAATTTGTGAGTGTCAGTGGTTGTGCTCAGTGATGAGAAAGTCACTAAGACAGTGGCTCAAAATCAACTATAGTGAAGAACACATTCTTAAAAGATTCCTGATTTGTTACAAACTAATTCTGTATAAAAATATAAGGATGGATTTTTAAACTGTGGATGTCTCACCAATATTGAATTATAGTATTACTGAAGTGTCTAAAGGACTACTCTCACTTTAATATTAAATTATCACCAGCCAATAATAAATATATTGTAGACCAATGTCATTCTCTAGGTCCCATTTTATGGGGCACCGCCATAGACTCCTGTATCAGTGGTTCTTCAGGCTATTTCTTTTGTATGAAATGCTCCTCTTCTCCAACTCCATTCTTATTATCTGTGTATTAGAGTTCTGTTTATTTTCAAGTTCCAGCTCAAATTTTAGCTTTTCAAGAGGTGCCACATGCTCACATGTCAGAATTAATCTCTTTTCTTCTTCATATGCCCATAGTACTTCATTTATAAGAAACCACAGTACTTATCACAGTCTGATTTATTATTGATATATAATTCACCCATTTAAAGAGGCCAGTTTCATGGCTTTGGGTACATCCATAAAGATATAGGACCATAATCATAATCTAATCTTATATTTCTGTCACCTCAGAAAGAAACCTCTTCTGAAAAAAAAAAAAAAGAAACCTCTTCTGCTGCTTGCCTCACAAGCACATGTTCCTGAGTTAGTCCCAGGCAGTCTCAGTTTTTTGTGAAATATATGTATATATATATTTTTTTATATACATATATATGTTTATGACCTTTTAGATGATAGAAATTTGGGAAAAGGCTCTTGTTTGTCTTTAAGCAGTAACTGTGAGGAAGTCAAAAGGGATCAGTGTTTTATAATGACTATTTCTAATTGATTTTATTGGTACATTTTATACATACATTATGATCACATTCAATACTGAGAATTTGTACCTGTACATGACACATCTTGATTCACATTTTCCCCTTCCCTTGCCCTCCCTATAACCCCCATCCCATATACATAAGATTTGTTTCACTTTTTATCATCAAATTGTATAACAATATAATCACCATGTACTAATGATTGTATATTTGTTCATTGTGTAGACAAGTTACAGACATATTTTCTATTATAAACAAATTTCAGAAATTTCTGTTAGAAATCTCTTTGATGAACATTTTTACTCACAATTTTATTTCCCGGAGAACTTAGAGATATTAAGGAAAACTACTACATCTGCTGGTCATCATCCACATTCAAATGACTCACCCTTGGCTTTAGAGCTTTTTGGGTCATTTTTTATGATCAACATATTTTCAGATTTAAAGAAACATACTGGATTTGTCCAATGTTTTAATACAGATTTTCTTTCCATGTCATTCTATGGGAGTGTTTTTATTCTTGTGACAAATATGCTTTACAGAAAGACCAGTCTAAATTTTACCTTTTCTTCTTGAGACAAGATCTCACTATGTAGTTCAGGTTGGCCTTGAACTTTCTATGTAGCCAAAGCTGGCCTCTAACTTGCAGCAACCTTCTTGCCTCAGCCTCCCAATTGCTTGGATTACAGATGTGTGCTGCCACACCTGGGTTTATTTTCCTATTTTGTGAGTTTTGTTCTAAAGATATTTGAAATATCACCAGCCACTCGGCATAGTTCATTGTTCCCTCCTATGTTGTTCAAACATACTGGCCTATAGTAGTTGTTTGACTTCTTTGCTATACTATTAGCCTCTTAGTGACTCAAAAATGTCATCTCACTGACTTTTGTATCCTCTACAAAGCCTAGCTAACTAATTACACAAAGAGTTAAGTGTTCAGAAAACATTGGTTAATTTGGTGAATAATAAGGAAAAATTCAGAGTTGTATAGTAGAGGGCTTCCTTGTGAAATATAGTGGCTTCCTTGTGAAAATATTTCAAATACCTTTTTTTTTCCCCTTTGGAGACAGAGTCTCACTTTGTAGTTCAGGCTGGCCCTGAGCTCACTATGTAGCCCAAGAAAGCCTTGAACCCAGCAATCCTCCTGCCTCTGCCTCCTGAGCGCTGGGATTACAGGCGTGAGCCACCATGCCCGGCACTGTGGCATGTGGTATTGATGGCTGGTGGGCGTGAGTTACCATGCCTGGTATTGTTGTATGTGATTGCTGGGGATCAAACTCAGGACCTTACCCTTGCAGAGCAGATGCCTGAACCACTGAGCTAAATCCCTGGCCCTTGTAGCTTTCTTTATAAAACACAGGTCTTCAGTAGGAAAAATAAATAACCATAGGTGGTTCACTTTCATGCTCTATGCTCTGACAGAAGTTGTAGGAATAGGAAATGAACATTAAACTTTTCACTGTGTGGGGAGAGATAATTTTTCATAAAATAATTCCTGGAAGAAATGCATCACCTTTTAAAATATATTTTGGCATCTATCTCATTAATTAGGTATAGAAGTCAGTTGCCTCTTTTTAATGCCATTTTTAAAAGAGAATGATGGGGCAGGGTCTTCACTATAGAGTATTATTCAGTCATAAAGTGATAAATTTGAGTCATTTATACTCAAATGGATGGCTCAAGATGTATCCAGAATCGCAATGCCTCATGCTTGGCTTTATTGTTTGTGATTGCTTTTGCTATTCTTGGGCTCTTTAAATTTCATGTTTATCATAGGATTTTTTAGGTTGTTTTTTTTTTTTTCAGACAGGGTCTTGCTTTGTAGTTGAGGCTGGCCCTGAGCTCCCTGTGTAGCCCAGGCAAGCCTGGAACTCAGCAATCCTCCTGTCTCTGCCTCCCGAGTGCTGGGATTACAGGCGTGAGCCACCACGCCTGGCATTGTGGTGTGTGGTACTGATTGCTACTGGGTGTGAGTCACCACGCCCAGCATTGTATGTGGTCACTGGGATTGAACTCAGGATGGTGCGCTTGCGAGGCAGGTGCCAGAACCACTGAGCTAAATCTCCAGCCCTAGGGTTTTTTTAAGTTTTGTGAGAACTATTTTTTGTATTTTGATTGGGATTGCATTAAAGCTGTATATAAATTTTGGATGAATGACCATTTTGGAGCTGTTGGTTTCTCCTTGAAGAAATAAGAAATAACTTTCCGTTTCCTGATGTCTGCTTCAACCTCCTTTTTTAGAGTACTGCAGGTTTGGTTTTAGAGCTGTTTCACTTCTTTGATTGGGTTAATTCTAAGTATTTAATTTTTCACATGAAGTAATACAAACGGCCAATGTATAAAAATAATGGCAGGCATCACTGATTATCAGAGAAATGTGAAGTAAAAACACAATATGATATCTACCTATACTGGTAAAAATTTTAAGTGAGTTGATACATTTTATGTATGTATAATGATTGTATTCAAAATTTTAATATTGTACCTTTACGTGACATATCTTGACTCTCATTTTTTCCCTTTCCCCTACCCACCCTACAACCTCCATCCCCATATACAAAAGCTGTTTCCATTTTTTTTTTTTTGTTCTGGCTGTAAAAGTTTTCTTTGCCTTCTTTATCTTCCCTTTCCTTCTTCTCTTTTAACATTTTCTTCCTGTCTATCATACATTCTGGACCTCATTTACACCCCTAGCTTCTCACACTAGAGAAAAGATACAGTATTCACACATCTGTGTCATATTTATTTCACTTATGTGTATATCCTCGAGGTACATCCATTCAACTATAAATGACTCAAATTTATCATTCTTTATGACTGAATAATACTCTGTTTTTACTTTTTAAAAAACATATTCTTTATCCAGTCTCCTATTGATGAGCGTTTGGGCTGTTTCCAAGATTTGGCTATCACAAACTGAGCTGTTATAAACCTGGGGGCACATATGTTGCTACAGTACGATTCTTTTAATTCTTACATGTATATACCTTGCAGGGGCATAGCACTGTCAAATGGGACCTCTAGTCCTAGACTTTTAAGGAATCTCCACACTAATCTCCATAGTAGTTTCACCAGTCTACACTCCCACAACAGTGAGGAAAGGTTTCTTTCTCCCTACATCCCCAGCAGCATTTGTTAGCACTGATTTCGTGATAGTAGCCATTCTTTGTGGAGCGAGGTACAATCTCAGTATTGTTTTCATCTGCATCTCTGAAATGACCAGTGCTGTTGAACATTTCTTCATATGCTTCTTAGCTGCTTTTATTTCCTCATCTGAAAAATGTCTGTTCATTTCAGATGCCTAGTTCTTAATTGGGTCTTTAAATGGGGAGACCTGATTTTTTAAAGTTCTTTATATACTCTGTATAGTAGTCCTTTGTCTGAAAAACAGATGGTAAAAATTCTTTTTCATACTGTAAGTTGTCTTTTTGCTCTGTTGGTGGTTTCTCTTGCCGTGCAGACGTTTTTTAGTGAGATAAGATCCCAGTTGTTGATTCTTTCTGCTAGTCCCCCTGGTGCTGAGGTTTTGTTCATAAAATCTTTCCCTGTGCCAGTGTCTTCAAGAGTTCTACCTAACCTGTTTTCCAGCAGGTTTAGTGTTTGTGCTTTAATATTTAGTTCTCTAATGCACTTTGATTTTAGTTTGGTGCATGGAGAAAAAGATAGATCCAGCTATAATCCTTTAAAAGGCTGAAATCCAGTTTTTCCAGCACCATTTATTAAGGAGGCTATCTTATCTCTATTAAGGTACACCAGTTAAAATTGTGACTACAGTTTTAGTAGTTTAACTTAGCTTGTTGAAAAGAGATTGTGTATCACTATTTGTGCTTCTTTTTTGTAAGAATGTTTTGGTTTATGTCTTGTGCTGAGTAACTACTTTGAAGATAATATATAGTGTAATTATTATTCTATTTATTTTGTTTTATGTTTTCATTTAAAAAACCACAAAAATAATGTGCTGGTGGGGACGTGGAGAAAAAGAAACTTTTAAACACTGTTAGGAAGTTATAGCCAGTATGGAGGTTCCTTAAAAACTAAAAATAGATCTGTCATATGGTCAAGAGATCCTGTTTTTGTGTATATAATCAATGGAAATGGAATCATCATACCAAGGAGATTCCTGCACTTTCATGTGTGTATAGTGGCACTATTCAAAATAGCTAAGGTATACAGTCAATCTAGATGCCTTTCCAGAGGTGAATGAATAAACAAAACATGGTATATATACAAAATTTAATGTTAGATCACAAAGAAAAGTGGAATCTTTTCGTTAATCACAAAATGGATGGAACTGGACATTATTAAGTGAAACAAACCACTTATAAGTTATGTATAAATATAAAATGAACTATTGAGATCTCTGTTCCCAAGTTTGAAATTAGGTTATCTTAATGCAGCCATTATGACAGATTTATTTTGCAGTTTTGCTATTATATCCTGATAACTTTCTGCTCTCCAGTCAATAATCTATTCAATGACCTTTGTTTTTTATTGTTCTCATTTTTTTCCTGTTTTTTACTGTTAGATGGTTTCCGAAAAGTGTTGCGAGTGGAGAATGCAAAAAATGGTCAGAAGCCACAAAGTATGGAATTCCATCACCCACTCTTCAAAAAGGGTCAAGCCATCATTCTAGAAGACTTCAAGCGCAAAGTAGGAAGATCATTGTCTCACACTTTTCTGTAAAAACTGGGGCTGCATCCAGTCTTTTCTTTATTTAAATATTTTATAGTTTCTCTGAGTCATAAGGTTAAGAATTGTTGCAGGAGTATGGCAGCTGGAAACTCATTTGCTGGCTACTTTTTCTGGTTCTCTAAAAAGATGACCTATAGATAGCAATTTTTTCAAAAGCTTTATCACTCTTCCTGGTGTATGTTTTATTTCCTTTGTGTATTTTTATGATGCAGATGAAAATATAGGAATTAGGCAGAGACCAGGATAAGTTACTAAGTAATAACTTTATTTTTGTATGCCTTAATAAGCAAAATAACTGTTGAACCTGTCTGCTCACACCCATATGTACCTGTAGATAAAGACAGAATATAAATAGTAACCCAGATTTTTACTCGTGACATGTCTATACATGTTGCTATTTTTATGAGCCTCATGTACAGATTTTATCTATAGGAACAAAATCATGATTTGAAATGTTGTTTAAACTGGTGGGTCTTAATGCATGGTTTGAAAACCCAAAGAGATTTTTGAGATATTTTTGATAGACCTATGAAGCAAACAGTATTTTTCTAATAGTATCAAGGCATTGTTTGCTTTTGCCATTCTTTGTCTCCTGAGTACAGTGGAATATTCCAAAGAACACATGATATCTGACTGTATCACTAATCTAATGTTCACAGAGTGTTAATATTATAAGGTATAAGGAAAATAATATTTAAATTTTATCAATTTTTAATTCAAATATTGTATATGTTTATTGATGTCCATATCAACAAAATGTCTTGGAGACTTCAAAAAATTTGAAGAGCATAAAGGGTTTCTAAGACTAAAAAGCCAGTGGAATAGACCAAATTTGGTTCACAAAATGCTTTTTTCATAATTGTAAAGCAACATAAATTTTGGTTGTAGGAACCTTGTGATAATCTCCATTAGATGAGGTAGAATAATGAAAGACAAAGATACATTAAGTTAAATCAGAATCCAATTCCATTAAAAATAATATTTATAAACCTAAACTTATTTAATTTATTTTACAACATTTGCATGGGAAACAGTGGCATCATACACTATTAATTAGTGCAAGTGACAATCTTGGTGCATTAGAAGAAATAACATTCTTGTGTTCTTAAAAAGAAAACAAAGCTCTCAAATGTTGTTTCTAGTATTGTGTTGGCTCATACACTTTGGAGTCCATATGTCTTGTGAATATTCAGAAAATGATAAATACCATCCATAAAGGAGATGATCAAGTTATGAGCTAAACAAATGACAGGCAATATCCTCATCATCACAGACTGAAACAGGCATTGAATTCATTCCAAATGTAATTGTACTCTTTTCTGAATGTTAATAACACACTGTATACCATTTGTTCAGCTCATTTAGCATTTATTACATACTGCTTTTTTCATAGATAGTCTTCTTACTTACCTAAGTATCGGTCTTTCCTGCTCAGTTAATTACATGAGGTATATTTGACACATCAGTTTGTTTCTCAGATACTTTTCTAGCAGATAAAAAACAAGTTGGAAGTTTTTATCCACAATTCCCAAGTCTCAGCCTGAGGGACGTAGACTCTGTAGTTCCTTGCTTTCTAGAACCCAGGCTTACTCACTGCAGTGGCATGAGATAAAAACACAGTTTAGAAGTCACTGAAGTGTTGTCTTAATTTGTTAAAGTTTTATTGTCATTAGCTCTCTTAACAGCATTAACTGTTTCCATGAAAACTTTTATTGTGCTTACACTGTGGGATTCTAAATGAATCAGACTTTTAAAACATCTACTAAATATTAAGATAATTCATCTCATAGGGCTACTCAGAACAGTTGGTGGTGTATAGTCATCACCTGTGGAAATAACTGAAGCATTGTTATCATATTATGAATTTGAAAGCCTAGCATGGTGCTCTTTTTTAGCAAACAATTCATTCTACAAAACGAGTCTATAATCTATTTTTGTTTCTGAGAACTAACCACATTGTTTATTATCCACAAGATAAAGTCTTCTTCAACACTGTTCAGAATCATTTCTAACAGGGAGGAACTGAGTGAAGGCCAGAGCTTAAGTTTAAGTGGAATGAGATGTATTTTTAAATTAATATGCTACCCTCTATCAGAGTTGCACATACATTTTTTACATATTCCATTTTGTTATAGTTCTTGGTATACCTATGTTAATCTCCCTAGGATATATTTTCCATTCTTTAGGAATAAAAAACAGTCATTTTGTACAGTTCTTAATTTGTACATGTTACTGAAAAATATAGGCTGAATTTAGTAAACTATGGGTAAGGTATTGAGCTGCAAACTAAAGAGGAGAAGATAGCAGAAGACAATATTTCTAATCTTTCAGAAGCTTTCGACTTGGTGAAAAAGATGATAATGTGTGTAATAACTGTTACAGGTGGAACGGTTTGCTTATTGCTATAGCAGATATACTTAATTAATCAGGGTTCTTTTCCCTTTCATAAGTACCCACAATGAAGTTGGTGGTATTTCTAATCAGCCCAATTGTATTTTGCTTCCACCATAGGTGCCCTCAGGGAAAATGGACAATAAGAAAATGAACTCTAGTGAGTTTCAGACAGTGATGAATGAATTGAAAAAGATTGATAACAAATGCAACAACATGGATTCCTCATTTACCGTACTAAAAAAGTGAGTGGTAATCAAGATTCCCAGTGCCTGTTTCCAAGATCTGAAAGTTGAATCCTCCTGAGCTGAAAAACTGAACGCTTATTTTCTATGGCACTTTAGTGTGATTTCCTTTAAGAAAAACCACAACAGTGAATCCAAACGTTTAGTATCTGGAGTGGTTAGTGTTTCAGTGCCTCAGATCATGTAGTTTTGGTTGACCATCATACCACCAAATAAATCAAAAATAAAATTATCAGCATACAAAAACCACTTTGCAGGCACAAGTAGTATAACAAGTATCCGTTTCCATTTGACATGAGACAATAGAAAAAATGTCAAACATACAGGTTCTGTATTTGAGTAATCTGATTTACATTCCTGGTTTATTTTCTAATTTTTGGCCTTTTGAACAAACAATCTACGATATGGATGCTTTATCATGTTATTCAGGGCTTTACAAGGAATCGCAGAGTGCATGACACAGGATATAATTTCACTAACATTAGAAATCTTTGCTCCAGGCAGCGGTGTTCAAAAGCAAAGTTTAAATCATTAAATAGTAACGTAATAATACCTGTGATCAAATATTATAATTCATTATTAATTTTTGAGGGAATGTGTATGACTATGTTCAAGTAAATATCCATCAATACTCAAAACGTGGACTTTTCTGCAAATCTTTCAATAATGTGAAAAATATATCTACTTTTTCTTAGAAAATAATCAAAACTGATAAACTTTATTTGGCCAAGGTAACATACCAAAAAAACCTGGTAAACTTTATTTGGCCAAGGTAACACACCAAATAACTCACATCATTTACAGTAATGAGCCACTCCTATAAACTCTATAGACATGCAAAGGGCCATAAAGAAACATGAATACTTTCATGCACATAAACCTGAAAAAGTACGTTTAATTTCATGATTTTATTCTTTGTAATACACTTAGGAAATTGCTTTTCACATCAGGTAAGGGAGAAAACAGTCAAGCAGCGAGAAGAATGGAAATATTTTTCTTCCCTTTTCAACAATAGCAAATATAAACCAGAATTTTCATTGATAGTGATGATAAGCCAACCTACTATGTTAATTCTGGATATCAGCCAGCTGTTGACTGTTAACCAAAGTGCACATATATTTCATGCAATCAAGGATGCTTCGGTGGGTTCCGGCTGACTTTGCAGGCAAACCAGACCATAAATTCTTGGCCAATAGTAATCTAGCTGGCCTTCTAAAGTTCCTATTATCCAAATATTTGTGATTTTTTTGTATTGTGGAAATTGGATTATATTAGATCAAACTTAAAACTATCATTGTGTAAGAAGTTTTAGTCTCTTGTTCAGGCTAAATATAGAAATGTTAGTTTAATGTAAATTTACAAATATTAAACTTCTTTCCAGCTTTCTGTGAAATATTTTTCTACTCTTGGAACTGTCAAGAGGGAACTTAAATTAATATTATCTTTGTTTGCAATGACTCTCCTATTCTCAAATCTATAAGAGTACATATGCCGGGCATGGTGGCTCACACCTGTAATCCCAGCATTTGAGAGGCAGAGGTAGGAGGATTGTTATTTGAGGCTTGTCTGGGCTACATAGTGAATGCAGAGCCAGCCTGAACTGCAAAGCAAGACCCTGTCTCAAAAAAAAAGAGTACATATTAAGGTAGTCTGTGTTTTCCCAAATACTAGTATCAAGTCTGGGTGTGATTCAGTGGTAGAGCTCTTGGCTATTATGTTCAAGGCTCTGAATTCATTCCCCAGAGAAACAGCAAAAAAACACCGAATGAAAAAAAATATTAGTGTAATGGATTAATTAGCAAAAACTGAACAAAATTAAATTTAAGCCTGAATTATTCAAATAGGATACCATGAAGATAATCTTCATAAGAATATCATGAATACTGTTAACTCAATGTTTTAGCATAGTATTATATGCTATAGCTTTAACATTTTACAGTGATATTTCTGTTTCATTTGGAAAATATGCTCTATTGCAGACAATATATGATAATTTGGCTGGAAATGGAAAGTCTGAAAAAGCAGTACAGTGATCAACAGCAGGTGTTAAAACAGGTACAAATTCAGTATTTTTTTATAAATTGAATTCTTTATTGGTACAATTTATATACATCTCAAAATCATGTATAACATTGGGAAATTTGTACCAGTATATGACACAAGTTAATTCTCATTTTTACCCATATCCCTACCCACCCACCCACCCCTCCTCA
This sequence comes from Thryonomys swinderianus, assembly GCA_004025085.1. Classification (NCBI taxonomy): domain Eukaryota; kingdom Metazoa; phylum Chordata; class Mammalia; order Rodentia; family Thryonomyidae; genus Thryonomys; species Thryonomys swinderianus. The sequence continues at coordinate 4,392 of PVIC010043215.1, read as the reverse complement.
CCCCCTTTATATATGCTCTTTTATTTTCTTTCTGTATCATATTTATTCCTTCCCCTCATCACATTCGCACACCAAGTTTCCTATAGAAATTTTGCACTCTATAAAAGCTGTCATACTTTCTAAAGCTCACTTGCATCTACAGGTGTTCATGTCAAAGAGAAGATCCGGTAATGGTCTATCTGTGATCTATTGATTTCACTTATTAGTATATCCTCCAGGTGTCTCCATTTGCACCTAAATGGATCGATCTTGTCATTCTTTATGGCAGAGTAATACTCCATTTTATAAAAAAACCACATCTTCTTTACAAATTCAGTATTTTAAAGGACTCATCCTTTTCTGTATATTTTTATTGGAGCTACTCTATGGTACTTTTGGCTTAGACATAAAATGACTACAAAATAAAGTACTGTGAAAGCCAAAGTGTATTGATTTTTAGCCATGTGTAAGGGCTATCTGATAACCTTCAGCTTTAGCTGTGGATTTCTGTAATTATTGGGTATAATATCCTAATTAAAACATTCTCTATGATTTGTTTTTCAGATTCTTCAGCTTCTCATGGATGTAGTAAGTGAGAATAATGTCGTACGCAAAAAGAGAAAAAGGTAAATTTATGGAATCCCAAGTTTTGTTTTTTTTTTTAAGACAGCATCTCACTTTGTAGTTCAAGCTGGCCCTGAGCTCACTATGTAGCTCAAGCAAGCCTCAAACTCAGCAGCTCTCCTGCCTCTGCCTCCTGAGTGCTGGGATTACAGGCCACCATGCAGGGCATTGTGGTATGTGGTACTGATCTCTGGTGGGAGTGAGTCACCACACATGGTGTTGCTGTATGTGGTTACCGGGGATCGAATGCAGGGCCTTGTGCTTGCTAGTCAGGCGCCGGAACCACTGATCTAAATCTCTAGCCCAACTTCAAGTATTTTCTTAGTTACAGAAGGCCGCTTAATGCTCAAAATTGTATCTTATAATTTTCCTTTTGTCAAGCTCACTCTTACTGCTCAAGCCAGAGCCTTTAGAGTATCTAAACTGACTAGGTAATATCAGGATGAAAATGATAGCTCACAAGGAAAACCAAACATATCATCAGCACAGTATGTACTGATTCTCCTTTTATTTTTATATTTTTAATGATAAACTAGACATGATGTCACAGGCCTGTAATTCCAGCGTTTGGTGGGGGAGGCTGAGGCAGGAAGATCGATGCTTCTAGAAAAACAGCATGGAGGATGTAATAAGGACTTGCCTCAGAAAAAAATAAATGAATAAAACTAACTTCCCATGGCATGATCATGGTAGAAGTGCCTTAGTTGCCAGTTATGTTTGCAGGTTGCCTTTGTCTGTGACTTTAAAGTGGATTAAGGGAGTGTCACTGAGAACTAATGCACCATCATCGGTTATGTATCAGTCATTCTAAGAGTCCTAGGAACCTCTAAGGAGCCAAATGCAGCAGGGTGCCTTTATAACATAAGAGTATTCATTTTTAAAAAATCTTTTACATTTTCCTTTACTTGCCGCTGGGGATGGAAATGCAGGACCTCGCATGTGGTATGCACATGCCCTGCCACTGAGGTAATGTCCCTAGTCCCTGGGCCCCTTTTTAAACATCCTCTGAGATTCTCCTGTGATAAACTGGAAGATTTTCCTCGATTCCACCTTGTTAAAGAGTCAATAAACTTCTAATCCCAGCACTCGGGAGGCAGAGACAGGAGGATTGCTGAGTTCGAGGCTTGCCTGGGCTACATAGTGAGCTCAGGGCCAGCCTGAACTACAAAGCGAGACCCTGTCTCAAAAAAAAAAAAAAGAGTCAATAAACTTCTATAGAGATTCTTTATACAAGAGACGAACCTGAGCAGAGAGAATGAAACGATTTCACCGATAAGTTCTATGGTAATTAGGAGTTCCCCAGCTCCATCCTTTGCAATCAAAAGTTGTAAAATATTTGTCAAAGCCCTTGGAAGACATAGTATCTCATTATAAAATATTTCTGTAACACACTGTCTAGTTGTACCTCAAGCACAAATCCCTATTTTTTGACTCGATTCACATCCTCTTCTCTAAGGAAGAACATTTATTTTGAGTTGTTGATTACTTTCTTTCTCCTTTTACTTCTTCTTGCTTCCTGTCATTTCCCCTTTCTTCCTTTCTTTCTTCCTTTCTTTCTTTCTTCCTCCCTTCCTTCTTTCATTCCTTCCTTTCTTTTTCCTTCCTTCCTTCTTTTTATTAGTTTAGAACCATGGATTCTTATTTTACTCAAAAGACTATAATACTTACAAGAAGATGTCCACCGCTAGGTAGATTCTGATTACTTCAAGTATTTACTTTTGGCACAATAAGATATTCTAGATTCAATTTGTGTTTTGCCTGTTGCAGCCATGGAATCAGGCATCCCTCCAAGGAGCCCAGTTTCCCCTTTAATTATTTGCATCAGTTTTGGCTAACCCAGTGAACAAAAAACGTCAAGAACTGAACCTGACCGTACTGGTGTGTGCTTGTAATCCTACCCCTGGGAAGGCCGAGACAGGAAGATCTTCACTTTGAGAACAGTCTAAACTACACCATGAGCCTCTGTCTCAAAAAGCCCCAGCAGTAACAACCTAAACTATTGAGATGGCCATAGGTAGACATGGAAGAAACCTTACCTGCAATAATACTCTAGATTCCCACTAGTTCTATCAAATTGTCATTTAGGTTGCATCATCTTCCCTCATAGATAATGATACCCTAAAACATTCATGTCTAGTGGAGCTATTCTAAAAAGGGAGTTTCAAACTCCCTTACTACCGAATGCGGTGACTGTTGCAGCACTGGGAGAATTACAGAAACGAAATCTGACTGTCATTGCAGGTCATCAGCAGCCCTACCTAAAGCTTTAGCTTCCAAAAGAGGTCGTCCATGTTTGCACATTACAGAAGGGAAGAAGGAAAAAGCGGTAAGACTGAAATAACATGGTGGTGGGTGGGGACCAAAAGAAAAGATTAAATTTTCCACATCTGTTACCTATTATTAATCACAAAGCTGTTGAACTTTCTCAAGGGAAGTCATACCATATGTTGTCTGATAAAGGCTAGACAAATATACAAGTTTATAATCAACTCTCATTTCATCTAATGCTCCTGTCTAGATGGAGATATTAAAAGTTGGTTATGCCGCTATTGATGACAAACATAAACATCTCCTTGGCAAGGATTTTTCTGCTTTCAAAGAACAACGCAAAAACTTAACTTCCTCTAAAGACCAAGCAGATGGACAATATGGGTAAGCAACCTTGTGAGCAATGTTTTGTGATGAAGTACACTATGATCCGCAGCTATGTTAAAGGACAGGAAGTTTTTAAAGAAACAGAAATGCTTTCCTTCAGTTGCAAAAGTAACAGTACTGACTTCCTGTCACTACATTGGGCAATTCTGCTTTTTTCTTAATGGCATAATGATATTACAGAACCCCTTCTGACTCCCAAAACACTCTTGCAAAACAATTTGACTTCTGTATAAAGCACTGAAATCACCGAAGAAATAATGTATGAAAATACAGCTTACTTAATACACATATGTGATTAATACCTTTGCTACATGTCAGCAATAGGCAGTTAAAAAAATCTTGTAAAAAATTTACATTCACCTTCACAAAAACAAACAATTACTAAGAAGTATGGATATCCTATTTGGGGAAAATATACCTACAAACTGAAATAGTTTTTTACTTCAATATGATTTTTATTCAGATGTAATATTCCTACTTTTCTATCTGGTGCACTATGATGATTTAATACATGTGTATAATAGGCAGCAATCAAGTGAGAGGAACTACCATTTCCATCACTGCAGTCGTTAGTCATTTGTATTTTTTTGGATATTCCATGTTTCTCTAATCTTTTTGAAGCATATCACAGCCTGTTTTAATGTATACTTACTTTGTAGTACTGTAGAAAATAGAAACTAATTCTTACTCCGTAACTATGTTCTGTGCCTCTTATTTAACCCATTTCCACACCTTCCTTGACCCTCCCCAACTTCTACTGGTCACCATTTTTCTCAGTTCTTGGACAACATCAACATTCTAGTTTCCATAAATGAACAGGAATGTGCGACATATATGTTGCTGTGTCTGGCCTATTTTGCTTAACAAAATGAACTCCAGCTTTGTTTATGTTACCTCAAATGGCAGGATTTCATGGATCCTTGCCAGCATTTATTTTATTTTTGTCTTTTTAATTTTTGTTGCCATTCTAACTCAGAGGAGATGCTACCTCATGTAGATTTTTATTTGCATGTCCCTAATCATTAGTGAGGAAAGGCATTTTAAGTACAATTTTTGGTCATTTTTATAACTTCTTTTTGAAGGTTACTTACTCAGATCTGTAGACAATTTTTTTTTTTTTTTTTTTTTTTTTTT
>PVIC010043214.1:0-15511 GCA_004025085.1 Thryonomys swinderianus | reverse complement strand
ACACCCGGTACTGTGGTATGTGGTACTGATTGCTGGTGGGCGTGAGTTACCATGCCCAGTATTGTTGTATGTGGTTCCTGGGGGATGGACCCAGGAACATTTGCTAGGCATGTGCTGGAACCACTGAGCTAAATCTCTGGCCCTGCTCTTGATTTTTCTAGAGTTAGTTACATGAGGTAACTTAATACTTCACTGGACTGTTGCTAGGAATGTTTTTAGTCTCATTTTTTATCCTTGGGTTTCAATGAAAAGAAAACAAAAAATGCTTACCTCTCCTGTGTACCTATGAGGGCTAATCTTAATTTTTTTAAAAAATAAAAACAGGTATTTTCTAAATCAGTATGAATGTAAAGTGCTGAAAAAAATGAATTGTGATTCTTACTTGGAGAATGGCAGCATGGATTTTTGAGTCCTGTTCTTTACCTCTCATTTGAGGCACACCTTTTGACATACAAGTTAGGAGTCCCTTCCACTGAAGATATAGGGAAATCCTTACCCTTTGACCTTGGGCTCTGCCATGCTGTGAAACTTGCTCTTGGTAGTAGATGTTGGTGGACTCGAGACCTGAGCCTTGACAGACACTTGGTGGCCAGGCAACGTGCCTCAGCCTCACAGGCCCAGGGAGAGAACCACAGATGTGGAGCGGAGCTGCTCAGCGGCCCACAGACCATCAGGGAGAAGTACAGATACCCATCCAAGCCAGCCTAGGTCTGCTTCTCCACCCTCTTGCAAATGCATCACCTTGTTATTGCAAACCATTAACATCGTGTGACATTCTGTAGCAGTCCTTGACTGATATAAGTACCAGCATAGTTTCTCTCTCTTTTTTTTTTTTTTTTTGAGACAGAGTCTTGATGTGTAGTTCAGGCTAGCTCTGAGCTCACTATGTAGCCCAGGCAAACCTCGAACTCAGCAATCCTCCTGTCTCTGCCTCCCGAGTGCTGGGATTACAGGCGTGAGCCACCACGCCCGGCACTGTGGTATGTGGTATTGATTGCTGGTGGGCATGAGTCTCCATGCCCAGCATTGTATGTGGTCACCAGGGATCAAGCTCAGGACCTTGCGCTTGCGAGGCAGACGCCGGAACCACTGAGCTAACCCTCCGGCCTATGGTTTCTCTTTTTAACTCCCCTCTCCCTAGCCCTCATGCATTCCTTGTCTTTGGTACTCTGGAACGTCAGCCATTACGGAAATACATGGCTTTGAAGGCAGAAAGTCTTAATTTTTAAACATTCATTTCAAGAATGAGCAATAGGCTTAAAAACTTCTCTCTTTTAGCTTTGGCTTCCTAATATATGAGATAAGGAAAAAAATGCCTATAAACATATTTTGGTCACCCAGAAAGCTGTCTTAAGCACCCAGCACCAAATGAGGGGCTATACAGAAGGAATGAGGGGGATTGACTAAAAAGGGGTCCCACACTAAGAGAATGAAGAATGCTTCCTATTCTTTTTTGCTTAAATTGATTTTATTGGTATTTTATATACACATTACGATCATAATTGACACTGAGAATTTGTACCAGTATATGACAAGGCTTAATTCTCATTTTTCTCATTTCCCTGCCCCCCCCACAATCCCCACATATATACGTTTCTATTCTTTCTGTACTCTTCCCCTGAAAAATCCCATTATTTCCCCCAAAATGTCCTCATCTTAAGCTCAGGCAGTTCTTTCCTAGTGCAATCTTCTTTCCACCTCTCATACTGTGGTAAAATATTTTTCTTTTCTCTTTTTATGGCCAATTGCTACATCTATTCTCCAGGGGTATTTCTTTTTTTTTTTTTTTTTTTTTTGAGACAGGGTCTCGCTTTGTAGTTCAGGCTAGCTCTGAGCTCACTATGTAGCCCAGGCAAGCCTCAAACTCAGCAATCCTCCTGTCTCTGCCTCCCGAGTGCTGGGATGACAGGGGTGAGCCACCACGCCCAGCACTGTAGTATGTGGTGCTGATTGCTGGTTGATTGCTGGTGGGCGTGAGTCCCCATGCCCAGCACTGTATGTGGTTACCGGGGATTGAACTCAGGACCTTGTGCTTGCGAGGCAGGCACCGGAACCACTGAGCTAACCCTCCGGCCCCCAAGAGCATTTTAACGGCATCTACTCTGTATTGTTACTGCTGCCATCTTACTTTCATTAAGACACTTCTTTAGCTTCATAAAATCAATACTATGTTTATTGTTCACTCTTTCTGTAGCTCCTTGGTCATTGTATTTCCATAATTCCATCTCATAATGACAAAGGTTTAATAGTCTTTTCAAAGAAGCAATTTTTAGTTTGTTAACATACTGGGTTTTTTTGCTATTAATTTCTTGTTACCTACTTACCATATTTATTTATTTTATGACTTAACATTTAAGTCAACAATATAGCTCACTAGTTTTGTTTTCCTATCACTTTCATTGCATCCTACAAATTCTGACACATAATATTTACATTTCATGTTAGGTCGAAGGGTCAATAAATTTTATTCTGTTCTTTTCTTGTTGAAAGAATTAAGGGCATTTAAAATTCTCCAAGCATATGATAATGTTGTGTTGATTTCCAAATAACATATTTTGTTGATAAATGATAATTATACCCAACCTTCAATATTTTGACTTGATCGAACTCAGCAATCCTCCTGCCTCTGCCTCCTGAGTGGTGGGATTACAGGCGTGAGTCACCACGCCCAGCATTGTATGTGGTTACCGGATCGAACTCAGAACTTTGTGCTTGCGAGGCAGGCGCTGGAACCACTGAGCTAGATCTCTGGCCCTATTTACAACTATTTTAAATGCTCTATGTGTTCTATAATTCAGAAGTATTTGGCCTTATCTGTAAGTTATTAAACTAGTGTATAAAAGTGCATCTTTATTGTTCCATTAATCTGCTTGATCTACCAATAACCAGGGATGGTACATTTATATTGTACCCTAAAATGACAGACATTTGCCAATTCCCTCATGTAGCTCTAGTAATTTTTGTTATATGGTACATAGCACACAGGAATCTAAACATGTTATATATTTTTGATAGATCAAATTTTTAATTATGCTGACTTTACTTCCTAAGCCTTTTGTATAATTTTTATTCAATATTAAAATAATTCCTTTAGTTTTCTTTTGACCAGTTATTTCTTGGTATATCCTTTCTGTACTTTTCACTATTTTTATATATCTATTGAATGTAGCCCAATGCTAGTATTGTTTCATCCATTCTAGCAATCTCCATTTTAACTGACCTTATCTATTTTAAAGATATAGATTTGTGGTTTTCAACTCTGTAGTTCTATTTCTTTCAGTTATGCATGTGTGTGTGCATACATGCATACTTCTTTTTTTGCATTTCTTTGGACAGCTTATTGTTCTTTTTCAAAGGCAGGCTCTCTATATGTAGTACTGGCCTTGAAGTCACTGTGCACCCGACTGGCTGGCCTTGAACTTGCTGTGATCTTCCTGCCTCAGCTTCCCCAATATTGGCATTATAGCAAGTACTACAACAACCAGCTTTTAAAAAATTATTCCCAACTTTCCATTATTCAGTTTAAATTTACTCTATATCCTTTCTTGTACTGAGTATCCTTGAAATTGTACAGTCTCTACTAATTTAACAATATTAATACCTTATAGCTCTTCCTTGAACAATTCAGATGCCAAATCATTTTATTATTCTGATTTATACTCTTTGTTCTTAGCAATTTATGAAAATATAGTATTTTAGCAGAAGGTCTTTCACAACTTCTGGCTAGAGGCAAAGAAGGAAGCAGAGGCCTTCTCTCTTCCACTGCTGACCCATCTTCCTGCTTTTATGTGGATCCCCCTGGTTTAGACTTAGCTCTTCCTGGTTTGAATGGAGTATTCCAACTGCCCCAGGGCCTTTGCACCTTGTTGACCTGCAGCCAAGATTCATTAAATGAGCTCAGGCACAGAACAACTGCTGCGGGTCATCTTCTGCAGTTCCTTAAAATAGTCCTAGGAATTCCTCTCAGAGATTAGTGAGGCACAAGAAACAAAGGAACAAGAGATTGGAATCCAAAGCAGTGGTCTTAACAGCAACTCTGGAGAATCTGCAGCTTTGAACATATTCTGGTGCAAATGACATGAGCCCCAGCACAGTACTGGGATTATGGGCGTGTGCCACTTGTAAGGCTTTCTTCTTAGACAGGGTCTTGCTATATAGTCTAACTAGCCTTGCTTGATCCTCAGCCCTGATGTCCTGAGGGCTAGGATTAGACACATCTAATCACATCAGCTCTCCTGACTCCTTGTTAAGATTTACTTGACATAAAGAAAGGGGATTTTCTACCTGTAATCTCCTGGAACATACAAATGTACCATCTTTGATTTGTCTTGGCTAATTATTTGCTCAAGATGAGAACCTGGCATCTAACTCTAGGAGAGGTGAGGAGCCAAGAACCCAGTACATTTAATTGATGAGCTATGTTTAGAAGCAGGCTATCTGATAACAATCCCAAGAACTGGAACATTGTTGTCTATAACTTCTCCAAGACATTAAAACAAAAATGCTTTTTCTTTCTCAGAAATGTTCATGTAGTATGGTATTCAAGGGTGCTGGATTTTGCCATTCACGTGCTCTGGCCCCACCTCCTGCAGTAGCATGGTTTCCCTCTGTTTCTGCGATCCTTCCTGCTACAAAACTTTTGCTTTTAGATTTGGGAGATGGTACATCTTTCCAGGAACCTCAGAAAACAATGATTTACAAATGGGACCAGAGCTTTCATGTCAGCATATTAAATTTTGCAGGGGGTCATCTACAGAAACAAGCTGTATCACTTAAATGTTCAAAAACTTGAATTTTTTGTAAGATTTTCACTTATTAGTCACGCAGTTTAATGAGAAAAGCCCACTCATCTTGTGACCTTCAACTTCCCATTGGCTTCTATAATGGTCAGTATAGAGTAAGATAAATTATTTTTGATGCTGTGACATTTCTCCCCACAAACTGCAAACTGCCTGCTAGCCTCTTCAACAAACTCCAGGACTGGGCCTTGTCTTGGTGTCCACATCTGTTCATCTATGGCTATATTAACCTTTCCAAGCCTTCATTGTCCTCATGGAAATAAACCTCTCTGTACTCCTAGATCTATTTGTGAGATAGACTTTCTGAAGCACTGCAATTCTGATGTTTTAGAAAAAGAGACTGGATAAAACAGGTTAGAAAAGGAGGAAACTTGCCTGGTGGTATTACTTTAGAAGGAAGATTGCTAGTATTAAAATACAATTAGCCCCTCAGAATATAATTACTGGTCAAAATGAGACCTTCCTTATTGGACTGTTAGGGCTGGGCTCTGGTTAAGCCATTACATTCCTCTGGTGTACAAGAGCACATAATGGACTGTGAAGCAATAAGAGAACAGGCACAGAAGACTGTCTTTCTTCTCATGCTTTATTCCCATACCCTGTGTTCCATTTCCGGAGGATGACTCTCCAGCCCTTGTCACTCCCACAAAAAGTTCATAATTATTCAGCTTCCTCTCCATGGAACCTTCAATAGGCGAAAGAGACCTTTGGGCCATGAGGAAATAATACTATTTAGGTCTTTGTCACATACTAATGAAATCATGTAAGAAAAAGCTAACAATACAGATACATGAAAGCCACTTACTCTCCACCCTGACTCCACAGTGCCCCAGGCGATGGGGGCTCATTTCTCCTGACATCAAGGGAGTGCAGCAGGGATGATGGGGAGTTCAGAATAGTCCTGATGATCTTGGCCAGCAGCAACAGCTTTTCCCTACTTCTCTATGGGGTAATCTTAGATATTTTCCACTTTTCTGCATGTAAATGAAGTAACTTACACAATCACAATTCTGTTACAGAGCTTTTATATGGTGACACTCTTCCAAAACCCTTCACACAAGCCATGTGGAGTGTGTGGGGAGGGTGGGCTTGTACACACATGGAAGTGTAGATGATTTCATCAGGATTTAATTATGCTTCATGGAATTCCTCAAGGGCTTCATCTCTCTTATAGTAGAAGTGCTTGGGACAAATATGACTGTTGAACATTAAGAAAGCTACAGGCAGGAAAACAATCACACAAACAAAAAAAAATGCCCAGAAGCAAACAGGCTTCTGACCAGGCTGGTCTTCCATTCTAGCAATAGCTGGCATCTGTTATCATTTTGGCAGTGGGAGCCTGAGTAGCTTGCCAAGGTACATACAGAGCAGCTGTGAGGGGTTTGCTCTTGAGTTTCCTCCTTTCTCTCTCTAGCATTAAAGGAAAGTGCATGGTAAAGAAGTGGGTCAGTGAAGGATTTGTATGCTGTCCTGTGTATGACAAAGTCACCAGCATGCAAATCTGGCTCGCGTTCATGGCTGTGTGCTTTAAGATTGGAGCCCAGGAAGGACAGGACCTTTCAGGGTGGTCTCTTACCAGACCTTAGAGGCTCTCCATAACCACTTACATATGAGGCTGGTAAGTAGTTTTGAGGATAGGTAACAGCTTATTTATTTGGAAAATAGAGGGACTATAACTTCTTCAGTCCTCTAATTCTCCTACTTTAACACCCATGAGGTAGAGGTAGGAGCACTTCGTGAACAAGAAGCCTCAATGCAGGAGGTACCATGAGTAAGATGTCAGCTTGTTGTGTAGAACAAGGCTGGAGGTCCTGCCTGAAGCTTTTATCTGGTGGTGGGAAGAGGTTATATAAGGTCTGGCAGGTCCAGGAGTTGCCTTAGAACAGAACTTTCCAGGGTCCCTGAGAGCTTCCCTTGTCCCATTTGGGGTGATGGCTGAATGCAGATCCTGTCACATGAATGCAGATCCTAGCACCTTGCTAGGTCTTTGCTGAGTGCGTCCTCTGATGCCTGATTAAGTGGTAACCTCTGCTGAAGCTTTTCCCACAGGTTGGGCAGGTGAACGGTTTCTCTCCAGTGTGAGTGCGCTGATGCCTGACCAGGTGGTCCCTCCGACTGAAGCTCTTTCCACATTCAGTGCACCGGCACTGCCTCGCTGAGGCATGTCCACTCAGGTGCTTGGAAAATGCTGCGCTGTGGCTGAAGCAGCGCCCACATTGGTTGCAGAGGTAGAGCTCCTCAGCAGCATGCGTCTTCCGGTGTGTTAGATACTGCCTGTGGTCACTGAAGTCCTTGCCACACTCTCCACACACGTAGGGTTTATCCCCAAAGTGGATTCTTTGGTGTGTGGTTAACACAGATTTCTGGCTGAAGCTTTTGCCACAAATAGTACAGAAGAAAGGCTTTTCCCCTGTATGTGTCCTTTGATGTCTGATAAGGTCAGAAGTCCAACGGAAGTGTTTTCCACAATCATCACATCTATAGGGTTTCTCCACCGATGGCGTTCTCTCACCTTGGGTCAGTGGGGTGGTCTTGCCCATAGTCTTTCGATTTAGGGGGTATTTGTAAGTGTTTATCTTATGAACCTTCTGGTGCCTGGCAAGATGTGAGCTCCGTGTGTAACTTTTACCACACTCCACACACTTATAGGGCTTCTCTCCCGTGTGAGTTCTCAGGTGTCTAACAAGGTGAGAGTTACATGTGAAGCTTTTCCCACAAACAGGACAGTGATGTTGCCTCCCTAGCTGGGGGTGGGCAGGCATGGTTTCCCGAAGATTCAGGGAACTATTAACTTGAGAAATATTTGCACCAAATCCTCTTTCATTAGTTCGATCTGAGTTATCTTCAAAGATGATTTCCCAATCTAGAGTCTGGTGAGATTTTGGATCTCCCAAAACAGACCTGTGCATATCCCCCAAACTGAGATCTTCTTGCTCAATACTCTCATCCTCATCTTCACTCCTGTTTCCTGTAGAAGGGATGAGAGGAGAAAAAGAGAATTATAATGGCAATGATGCTTTCAACACAATGAGGGCATTTTAAAAAGGGTTTTGAGGGAAAGGCTATATTAAGAAAAGCATGTATTTCCTTAATGTAAAGTGAGGAAAGAAATAATCAGTTGAATGCCCATCATGGCCTATGCATGTTCTTATATGTTATGACATCAGCAAAACTGGGCATGGACAGTTTCATCACCCTCAATCTACAAATGCAGAGACTGAAGGTCAAGGGTTTAAGAACCAGGTAGGAAATGGAACAGCAGTGATTCAGGAGCTCAACTGTTTGACATTTCTTTGCATTGCCTAACTCTCAAACAAATGTTGAGAAAGGTGAAGAGGAAAATGACAGAAGAGTCTGGCTTTCAGAGGGAGACGACAGCAATGGCTGACATGCTGGAAGAACCAATGAGGGGCCTAGGAGGAAAGAGAAGCACTGACTGAAGAAACTGCCCACTCAGAATGGTAGGACCCTTTCTGTCATTCCTCACCTGTGTAGGTAAAACTCAGGATTTCTGGCTCTTCAGGCTCTTGAGGCTCATGGATATCTGGGACCTGAGGCTCTTCTTCTCTAACCTGGGAGATATCATCTAGTCTGGGGATTGGAAATGCTGCTCAAGAAAGGGAGAACAGGACATCACGACTAGTTCAACACTTCCCTGAGTTAAGAACATAGCTTTTCTGGTTGGTAGGTTGCAGACCAAACACAGTTGGTCAACTCTTTGTTTTTTTCTAACAAGATACTGTCTTTCTTGGGCCTTTCTTCTATTATTCAATAATTATTTTAATAATATGAGGGTAAATCTTAGCCCCTTTCCTCACTTCGAGGAAAGCAGATTATCTCCCACTCTTCTGCTTGTGTGAAAACTTACATGCTTACCTCAAATATTTCTGTACTAAGGCTCTTACTATAGCTTTCTTATTAGACGCTTCCATCCATGTTTCCAAGCATTTAATCTCTTCCTTCTAACCTGGAAGGATACCATCTGCTTCAGCTAATTAGCCTTTAAGTTCCTTGGTGGGGTAAGCATAAAAGACATTCACGTGCATATCATCTAAGGTCTAAGATTCCCCCCCAAATTTCTGAGAGAAAAAGATATCTGTGCTTAAAATGCTCTAGAAACACATGAAATTTCTTACACAGAGAGACCACAATTCCACAATCTTCTTCCAAGACATATTCTCCATAGAATTCTTTCTGTGTTGGATGCAGGTCACTCCACTGATCCTGGGAGAAGCATACAGCCACATCCTTGAATGTTACCAGTCCCTGAATCAACATAAAGATCAAATCAGAGTTCGATGCTTCTGGTAAACACAGTTTGTTCTAGGAGGAAGCCATATGTATAAGCAGAATCTATTCAGGAGGCAAAAGAAACTCTAATAGGCTATGAGGTTTCCTCTCAGGAAACTCTGCCTCTGTTTTTTTTCTTTTTCTCACTTTCTGACTTTCTACTTCTGGGGAGGCACTGGCCCCATGCTGGCTCCTCCTGCTTGTTGCTTTCCTTGAGGACTGGCCTCTACTTTTCTTCTTCATTAGAGTATTATTTAAGACTGTTCATCAGTCAACTCTCCACTGATGTTTTAATGCTACATTCATCTGTGTAAAAATTTACCTTTTCTTAAAGGGTACCCTTAATTAACCCTAAATTGTCATCTCTTCACTTATATTCTGTACCATAAGATATTTTCCTCAGCTAGATTAGAAGGTAAAACCACAGATGAATTCTTTCTCCTGTCCTCTAGCCACATAGTTCAGTTTCAGGGCACTGAACATGATAAATGCCTTATAAATTTCAATGCAGTGAGATCAGCCATTTTTACAAATGACTAACAAATTTACTCCTGAAAGCAAAACACCTCATTTAACAACTTCAAAGCTAATGGAAAGGTATAAAATAACCCCTTGTGATATACTAATAAGTGAAATCAATAGATCACAGACAGGCATATTCTGGATCTTCTCTTTGACATGAACACCTGTAGATGCAAATGAGCTCTAGAAAGTATGACAGCTTTTACAGAGTGGGAAATTTCCACAGGAAATTTGGTGTGGGAATGTAATGAGGGGAAGGAATAAATATGATACAGAAAGAAAATAAAAGTATGTATAAAGGGGTGGGGAGGTGTGGGTGGGTAGGGATATGGCTAAAAATGAGAATTAACTTGTGTCATATACTGGTAAAAATTCCCCAATGTTATACGTGATTGTGAAATGTATATAAATTGTACCAATAAAGAATTCAATTAAAAAAATAACCCCTTGTGTTGGTCAGTGGTGGATAATGAGGCTGTGGAGTGTGCAGATCTATAGAGCCCATTGTAACCTAGTGTGTCTTTCACCTTCCCAAGTACCTGCAGAACTGAGAACTCGCTGCTAAAGCAGAGTGGTCGCTCTGCCTCCCACCTGACCTACTTAGCACACAGCTAATACCCAACAGTTCTTTGAATACACTGTGCAGTATAGAGCTGGGGCGCACCTGCGATAGGGCGGTCAGAAAGGCAACCATCTCTGGTTCTCCGGAGCTCCTCTCTGTGGGAGGGTCTGGGTCTTGGAGTCCTGGAAAAAAAGTCAAGAAATCAACATGCAGTGAACCCTGCTAAGTGGCAAATACGTGAGTCCTAACTTCCCTAACTGCTGTGAGGGGAGTCAGAAAACTGGTCTGAGGAAGAGCAAGCCAGAGTGTCACTGTTTAAGATTGGTCCTTATCAGGTGGCATTCTAGCTAGTACTATTTCTTTGCAACACCTGGGATCCTGATTTCTCTCCACCACAGTCTGCATAGCTTCCCCTCCCTGCTCCTGACAACTCCCTCTTCCTGCTTGGACTTCCCACCGTTCTCCTGCAGGGGCTGGAGCTCCTCTTCACAGCGTGGGCTCTGCCATTCTCGTGTGCCCTGGTCTGGGCTCTGGCTGGCTTCATGTGACTGCTCAGGGGGTGAGGTCTGTGCTGGCTCCTGTAGATCAGTGGGTGACTCAGGCTCCGCCCCTAGGTGCAATGTCTCCTCTGACAGGACTTCCTGGCCATGAACATGGACAGTCACCTGGGAAGAATTCCAACTTCCAGTCACCATGGAGTCAGGAAGAAATTCCTGGTTATTATTAGAGCTTATTGTAGAAACCACCTATGGAAAAACTCCCAGATGGGCCCACAGCACTCAAAGATCCTCACCAGGACAAAGCACTGGGTCACTCGGGTACTGTACTCTTTCTCACTTGCCTCAGTCCTTGGTCTCATTACCCAGAGTTCTGAATCCCTGTCCTTTCCACCTCCACCCACCCTGCTGGAAGTTCTCTTGCCATATGTGTCTCCAGTTTACCACTGTGGAAAGGGGTCTAAGTTAAGGGTTGAGACTTCAGAGGAAGTCATAAGTTCTCTTCCCAGAACCTCAGATTCACCATCCTAGGAGAGAAAATCAAAGCCATGCCCTAGAATGCCACACACTCACATATACACATATATACCTCTGCCCCATGGGGGTTCATGGATCTAGGAGCTAGCTAAGGGAAGTGCTTATTACTGGGTAACTGGGGGACTGCTGGTCTTCCCCACTAATCCAGCTCTCCAGTGTCAGTCCCTCCATGTCACACAGGTCAGGACTCCCCCTCCTCACCCACCGCCTTGGTCTCCTGGGCTGTTTCTGCAAACCCTCTACCAGTGTCACGGCCTCTTCACCACTCTCTGGCCGCTGGCCCCGCACCCAGCTCTGCAGCTCTCCAGGTAGGACGGTGAGGAACTGCTCCAGCACAAGCAGCTCTAGGATCTGCTCCTTTGTCCGCCTCTCTGGCCTCAGCCACTGATGACAAAGTTCTCGGAGTCTGATGAGAGCTTCTCGAGGGCTTGATGCTTCTTGATAGCGAAAACGTCGGAAGTTCTGGTGGGAGGTCTCTAGCACAGGGTCGTCCTTCTGTGAGACAGTCTCTGGCCTGCAGGTGAAGTCATCTTCCAGTTTCACCATCAGAATTCCCTCTTTTTCCCAAAGATCCTGCTCCTCTACCTCCAAGGCTGTGGCCATCTCCTGGTTCTGGGTGGCTTCACACCATCTACATCTCACACTGGAGTCATCCCTTGTCTCGGCCTGGATACCTCAAGGAATTTCTCCCTAGGGACCTAAAGTAGAGAAGTAAAACAATAGCATGAGTCTAGACCTATGCTCAGGGTCAAAATCCTCTACACACTTCTTCAAATGAGTAAATCTCCTTTTCCTTATTCCCCATAACCTTATGCTACAATGAAATGTCATTGGGATAGGCTAATCCATGACTTAAGGTATGGTCCTATATTCTGCTTTCCCGGGCAAGGTTCACAGCCCAAGGAAAACACCGAGTTCCTATGTTATGAATACTACCAATCCCATCTTCTCATCTCTAAATCAGTTTCCTCCATGTCCTTCTTGCAGCACGGAAGTGCTTAACAAAGTTGGCACACAGGCACCCCAAGACATAAACCTTATCTTGTTTAAGCCTCCTTCAACTGGATGGCCTATAGATCCTCAAACTCAGGTATTCAAAACTACATTCACCATTCTTACTCCCAAGCCTATGCTCCTTCCTGCCTTGGCTGACATCACACTGGGTATGTAAGCACTCAATTGTGTAGCTTTTGGGTTGTTTTTCTTTCTACTGCCTACAGCTCAGTAAACCAATTCTATCTCATAATTCTTTTTTTTTTTTTTGGAGACAGGGTCTCGCTTTGTAGTTCAGGCTGGCCCTGAGCTCACTATGGTGCCCAGGCAAGCCGCCGTACCCCATAATTCTTAAAACTGTTTCTTCCACTATCTTCTGGCTGAGTTTAGTTTTGGCATTCATCACCTCTTAGCTGGAGGCAGGACTTCCTAATAGGAGTACCTGCAGTATTCAAGTGTGAGTAAGTGCAAGACAGCTACCTGTGGAGCTTTGGTCTTGCATTATTCGAGGATGCTGGGTTGTGCTCAGTCTAGTGCTCCCTCTAAACTAATGTGACCCCTGGTTGAGAAATACTGAGCAAGGTATGAAGTGCCTGGGCTGGAATCTGGGCTCTGTGGTTTACCAGTGTAGGACCACAGACAAGACTTTCTCTAGTTTATACTGGTTCCCTGTGTGGTCAAAGGGGACGAGGATGGCACCCCACCAGGAGGGTTATTAGGAAGATGAACTGTGCTGCTCTGAAGTGCTCAGAAGAGTGACGGCGTTCCAGGGTTAACCAATTCTCTAAATGACCATTCCAAACACACTACAGTTAAAACAGTAACTTGTTAGTAAGATTAATCCCAGATTCTGGCCACTTCACATGAATTGCTTCACATTCAACCTTAACCTATTTTTCAAGCCTCAAACCTTACCCTTTTCTCTTCTGCCTACATCACCGTCATGAATACCCCGCTGACTCCCTGGACAGTGTGTCTTCTCAGTCCTCCCAGGGCCTTGTAAAGGCTGTTCTTCAAAGCTGCACAGTGTGCTGATATTTCTTTTTAACAGGTTCTTCTTTTTCACTCTTCAGTTGAGGTTCTCATCTGAATTACTACTATAGTCACCAAAGGGGAGCTGGCTGCCTCCAGGACCTGCACAGTGAGGGATCCTGACAAATCTGCTTATCTCTCAACTCTTCAATCAGTTCGATTAGGTGACCTTCACCTTTTGCTTTCATCTTAAATCCTTTCAGGAAGACAATGGACACATAGGGATGGACACGCACACACACATACATACACACAATGGATTTGTGGGAACAGTACAAATGTCCCATGGGCTAACTTTTCCTCACTGGCCTTTAATTTTATTTTTTAAACACAACAGAAACAATGTGATATTTAAACCTGGCACATTCTAACTTTTAAACATGCTGCTACTTCTCTTTATCTTTGGTTAGGTAAAACTTTTTTTTTATTTTTTAAGACATAGCTTAGGTTGCATGTCTTCTAAAATATGTTCTTTGATTCTACTCTTCCTACTATTATATATGGTTAGAATCACCTAAGTGCTTTTAAAGGGCACATCTTTATCATAGTATATGCTATGTAACATAGTTTTTCCTGTGACATTCTTTGAAGTCAGGGAGTTTTTCATCTTTCTCCAGTGTCTGTAATAAAGTATACAATAAATGCATTTAAAATGAATAAACCTCTACACTTAAGTTTTCTCCTCACTCTAACAAACAGTCTTTCTCTCCATATATGCTCAGTGAATGACGTGGGCTCAGCATTCATGACTGTTACCCTAGGTCTGCCAGACCAGAGTCCATGGAGCCCAACACATCCTGGATTATCAGGTATTAGAGCCTCAAACACTAGAGACATATTTTGGTTTGAGATGTATTTGAGTCTTGGTGGAGTCAACTTGTGCTTAATCCTCCAGCCATTATTTCTACTTCTGGAATGTCACAGTTGCTGTTCAGTTCCTGAGAGACAGAGGAAAAGGTGGCACAGGCAGGTAATGCAAGCATCTGTAATGGGCAGAAGCTCCTCCATGTCTCCTCTCCCTGTACTCCTGCAAGAAGGGCTCAGCACGAACTGGCTCTCCCAGAAAACCTGACAACAGCTTTGCAGCATCCTTTGTACAATAATTAAATGCTTTTCTATCTCCTTCCTTTGTGCAACACTACTCATTCTCAGACTTCACTCCTCTAGGTACGTCCTCTGAAGCCCTGGGCTACACTGCCACTGGAACAGGGCCTCCTCCTAGCACAGCAGGAATTGTGGTGCAGAAACCGCTCCTCCAGTTACAGGGTCTAGTGGGCTAGAAAGTGCCAAGGGCTGGGACATGCTGTGCCCCATCCACGTCTGGCACAGCACAGGTTCACTTGATACCTGATGGTGTAGAGTTTACTGAATTTTATTAGAGTCTGTCTTTGGAAGGACAGACACCATGTTGTATTAGTCCTTATTCATCTGGCCAGCGAACAGTATGCTGGACAAGTAAATATGGAAAAATGTATTGTTTCTATTTTGAGTAAAACAGAACATTCTTATTGGTTCCAAAAGTAATCAAACAAGAACACATCTTTGGGTTGCCCTGGAAATAATTCAAATGCAAGTCACAGAATATTGGGAATCTGAAGAAGATATCTTTTTCCTCAGAGCACGGAATTAACTTTAATAAGCACACAAGCAGACATTAAATATTGTAATGCAACTATAGTACTGATTATTTATCCACCCAAAGCTTCCCCAATGTCTTCTCTTTCTACCCATTTTCTATCCCTGCAAGGAGGATGGAGATAACTGAATTGATATGGAGGTCTTCAGCCTTAATAGAAGGACATCTATAATCTTAAAAGTTCAAGAACCAATATTCCATGAATTAGTTAGAAACCCTCACTGTTTTCATGCTGCAGCAGGTTAAAGAGATTCTGTACTATGGAATCTACAATGTACATACTAACAGAATGCTTTGCGGCTTTCGGCTCTAAAGAAAAAGAACACAAAAGTATCAGGTAAAACCTGCTGGGTGGTTCCAAATGCCCAGCAAAAATCACAAGTTGAGATTTCCGTTGTTTGTTCTGCATTCACTTTGTCAGTCCAAAATAATAAGATAAACACATCAATCTTGGAAACAACCCAAATGTCCATCAACTGGAGAGTGGATAAAGAAGATGTGGTTTTTTTACAAAATGGAGTATTACTCTGCCATAAAGAATGACAAGATCGATCCATTTAGGTGCAAATGGAGACATCTGGAGGATATACTAATAAGTGAAATCAATAGATCACAGATAGACAATTCCCGGATCTTCTCTTTG
>PVIC010043213.1:0-15511 GCA_004025085.1 Thryonomys swinderianus | reverse complement strand
CCTGTGGATTCCTCCTGTGCTCCCACAGGCCAGTGATGGTGAACCTTTTTTTTTTTTTTCTTTTTTGAGACAGGGTCTCGCTTTGTAGTTCAGGCTGGCTCTGAGCTCACTATGTAGTCCAGGCAAGCCTCGAACTCAGCAATCCTCCTGCCTCTGCCTCCCGAGTGCTGGGATTACAGGCATGAACCACCACGCCCGGCATTGTGGTACGCGGTATTAATTGCTGGTGGGCGTGAGTCTCCACGCCCAGCATTGTTGTATGTGGTTACTGGGGATCAAACTCAGGACCTTGCACTTGCAGGCACTGGAACCACTGAGCTAACCCTCTGGCCCTGATGGTGAACCTTTTAGAGCCGAGCTGCAGCCCTGAACCCACTTACTTGTCACAAAGTGCCAGTATTGCAGTCAAACCTGAATACTGAAATTTTAGTTTAGAAAAACCAACTTATACATGAGTGTCTTTTGTCTTGAAAGAAAAACAGCAACAGGGCAGGGGATGTAGCTCAGTGGCGCTGCACCTGCCTGGTGAGTTCAAGGTCCTGAGTTTGGTCCCTGGTACCGAACTGAACCAAACCAAACCAAACACAAACAAACAAACCGAAAAAACGTGTGCCTAGGTTCACCACCTCTGCTATACGCTAACAGCCACAGGCCTTCTGCCGGAGGAACCCGGCTGTCATTCCCTAACGCCAGCCCATGTAGGACACGCACGGTCTAGAGTCTCCTGCAGGTCATGAGAGCTCTCACATTTCTGATCCTTCAATTCTCCCATTGAACTGACATCAATTCTGCACTGACAGCTCTCACTTTAAGAAGATGGAATCAAGTGTAATGTTACCTTTTTGCTGTTCTTACATCATTTAACAGAAAAAAAAATAGGAAAAGGCTAGAGCATGACCTGGCAGAAATGAAAACATGATACGATTAAAACAGACAAACTCTATTTTAAGTCATGGTACTCTAAAGTATTAGAGAAATCATTTGGTATAAAACTTAACCATAAAATATATGAAGTGGCCTAGGACATAAGGAAACAAGTTCTCCCTCCCTCTCTCTGGGAAATGACACCGAAGTTACAGAGTGTTCCTAGGTCTAAATCAGATTATCATTGTAAAAATGCTTATAAACAACTACCATGACCCACTAGCCTCACCGCAGTTGGTCTGATAAACAGTAATATTAGGAATTTCATAGATAAGCACAGGGTATAAAGCCAATTCTAAGTGAAAGGCAAAAACAAAATTTCCTTTAGAGACCATTTTGTTCTCATCAATGTTATTTGATTATTTATTATATAAGACTAAATCAGAGATAAAAAATCAGTTTACTGACTGGAGGGATATCTTAGCTTGGTTAGGAAAATTATCATATTTTGTTTTTGACAGGCTCTTGGCATCTAGTCCAGGCTGGCCTAGAATACTCAGGAATCCTCTTGCCTCAGCCTCCTAAGTGCTGGGATTATAGGCATATGTCACCACCCCTAGCTTTAAAATAACTATATAATTTAAGACAAAAATAAATCAAGTTACTACAAGCTCCACAGGGCTCCCTGCAACCACATTCACTTTATTTCTTTCCTCTCATCCCCCTGAAAGGCTCTCTAGGTCTTATTTTCTAGGTAATAACCCTAAGGTTTTATGAGCAATAAGTACTGTTATGGCTTGTGTCTAGATGGTGCCCCCAAAACTTCAGGGGTCTTATGTGGGGTTTTTCAGAGATGATCAGGCCTAGTGTGTGTGGCTGATTCATAATGCAATGCTGGGAATAAGGACTCTAGGATTTAGGGTGTGGATAAGATAATGGCTGCTGGTCTTATCCCTTGTTACTTCTGCTTCTGTTTCCCAGAAACAGTTGCCCCTCTGCCATGTGTCACCCTGCCTTGGAGCCAGCTGACTGGACCAAAACCTCTACAAACTGTGAGCCAAATAAACCTTTCTTCCTTTAACTTTGGGTGTTGGGTATTTTGTCTCAGCAATGAGAAAAGTAACAAATACACCACTTTTCACAATTGTGCTTTAATCTTTGAATACATACAGGACATAACTTTTTCAGCACTATCTGGAGCGTTCAAATGACACACAAAAGGCATGAGGTCTGTGGAGTGAGGAGCCCCTCTATAGCTCCCTGCTGTGCTATCTGAGGACACGAACATCTTTTCTCAGTGGAGAGGCGAACACTGGTTTTTGTCTTCTTCTATTGAGGTGAAGTTCACACCAACTAAATTAAACCATTTAAAAACAAACAGTTTGATGACATTCAGTACATGTGCTGTGTTATGCAACTACCTTTTCTACCTAGTTCCAAGTGCTTTTGTCACCCCAAAGAAAGCTCATACCCACTAAGCAGCTGCTCCTAGGCTGTGGTAATCACCCATCTGCGTTCTGTCTCTGATTTACCCATTCTGGGTATTTCCTGTGAGTGTGGCCACATGTCACATGCCACATGACCTTCTGTGTATGGCTTCATCCAGGCAGTGTGATGGTTTACAGATTTTTTTCTAGTGCTGTAGTTACAGCTTGTGGAAGGTGACTGGGTCCTGGGGCATTATAGCTGCCCTGCTGTGAGGAGGTGGGGCCCAGTTAGACGTAGCTCACTGGGTTCATGATTTAGAAATGTCTATTTCCCTCTTTTCTCTCTCCGCTTCTTGGCCATGACTTCAGTGGCTTTTCTCCACACAGACCCTTCTAGCACGCTGCACTTATGTTTCAGCCTGGTGGACCTGGATGGAAACCAAGGGCCCAAAAAGTTCCTCTTCCTTTTAGTTATAAATGTTGAGTACTGTATCTCAGTCACTTTCTCAAGGAAAGTGGCCTATACAGATCTGGAGCGGCCCCCACAGGCTTGTGTGCCAGAGGCCTGTCCCTGGCCTGGTGCTCTTGGGTGGGGCCTAGTGGGCTTCTTCTGGCACTGAAGGGACAATGAAACCTTCTCTTCTCTGATTTTCTAATGATGAAAATTTTTGAGGTAGTATTGTAATGATTTATATGCATAGCATAAAAACAGTAGAAAACATGTGGAATGAAAAAACAAAAGCAAAGCAGAACAGTACCTGGCATGTAGGCTCTAATGTGAAGCAATGTAATTCTAATATGTTTTCAAAGAAATACTCAGAAGCACAGATCAGCAAATTTGTGTTCCAAGAAACTAAAAATAGTACAACCTACTATTTCCAACTGCCAGATAATGTAAAAACACTACTGATAAAATTTTTCTCCCTTTTATAAATGCTCATTTAGGTGTTTTGCTGGAAAATAAGACCATAACAGGATAAAGAAAAATTATTTTGAAATTCTTATTTTAAAATACATTAGCATATAAACCAGAATGCCTTAGGGAATATACAAGGTTAAAACAAGACACAAAAAATTTGGGTCGACCTCTCTAGGCTATTAATGGCTTTCAATGGTAATACTTTCCAAATAAATTTCACTTTATCTTTTCTTCATCGAAACAACACAGTTCTGAACATCAGATGTGATCTGTGTTATTGATAATGTCTCCCAGATCGCAGGTTTGCAGCAACTTTTCAGGGCTTTTCCTTTTGGACCTAACTGTGGATGTTCTGTTTTAGTAAGAGCAACTGTGACTACACGGAGCTCATTGCCAGGAAAAACATGTTGCAGACAATGTTCAGAAGAGGGACTCACTTCTGGGGCCCTTTCCCAGCCAGTATGTCCAGTCAGCACTTGAGCTCTACATACCCAGATCAAAGTTGTTGGAGTTGAACAAGAACTCTGGTAAGTAGAAAAACTCTGGGATGAGCTCCTTTACATCTGCCATGTTGTGCTTGGAGGCCGAGTACCAGGCTTCCCGCACACTGTGGAACATCCGGTCCGCCAGGTCAAAGTGGCCACCCTGTGGGCAGAAGGAGAAGTAATTTATCATCAGAGCACCATTTTCACCTTGAAGCTCCTGCCAAGCTCAGGTGCTCAAACACAGAAGACATGTTTAAGAACATTTCACTTTCTTGTGACCCTGTATTAAAAGGTAAAATTTTAAACAAACACAGAAAGAAAATCTAATTCTTTTTCCAGTACACTTTATGAATGATGCTTAGTATCTGTTTTATAAATAAAGTGAAATCCAGAAATACTTTAACAAGTCATTTAAAAATATTACCTTTTGATGACAGGATAAGAGTGTAAAGAAATAACATGGCGCAAGGCCTGCGGCTGCCTAGTCTACTTCCTTTCTTACCTCACCTCTATTCTAAACTGTCTCCCTTAATCCCACCTTGCAACTTTCCCTTGATCTATATTTCTCTGATACTTTTGATTACATTTTTAAAAAACTTTAGAACTTACAACTTTCTCAACTATACCTATAAGCTCTGTGGGACAGGGATTTTACCTTTCTGCCAAGCATGTAGAACAGTGCCTAGCATACAGCAGCAGGCATTCAACACTGATCTCCCAGACAAAAGAGAATGTGGGAAAACAGCCCATAAGCTAGAATGATCACATTTTTTTTCTTTAAATATTTGTTGAATTCAACAAACAGCTAGGGCTAACTTTCCTATACCTGGCTAAAAAGTATATGCTATTACTTCTTTAACTAAGGACCCTGTTTATTCTACAGGAGCACATAATACATCAATTTTTGTCAAGCGGCTTTCTATCCTGATTCTGTTTAACTACTTTCTCACCACCACTTTACAGGGTTCTCCTAAGGCAAGACAACAGCATTCTGAAGCAGCGATAATCTTGGATGAAAAGTAGGCTTGAACAGAATGGTTGAATCCCAAGTGTAGAGTGTTACCTGTAGCCTTAAGAATATCTGTGTGAAAGGCTCCATCCGCACAAGGTAGGAGGCTACGATCATTGCAGATGAATAGTGGGTCCCATAGTGGTACGCTGGGGTTTCTCCTGCACCACACAGGTGAAGCATCATTGAGAACAAGAGAGGAGACATGGAAAATACAATTGGCATTACCTGGATTGGAAAGGTGGGGAAGTATGATTGTGATACCTATGACATATGGGCCTTTGGAGCAGGAAACTTCATCATGATACCACTACCTTTCCCTCACTCAGCTGGCTGTCAGCTAAAGAAGTTTAATTCAGTGGCCTTCCCTACACCCCAGCATGTCTACATGAATCATTTCTGAGGCCTAGTGCCTGACAGCTACCTCTTAGCAGCAAATCCTGGACCACGAAGTAGAATATTGACAGATAGCTCCTTTATAACCAGGCTCTGATTTTGTGATTATGTATTTTTCTGAGTTGCTGTCTATAATATACATTTAAGACATCCTCCTTGAGAGAGGGAAGGGAAAAAGAGGAACACACATAAAAAGCGGTATGGAGACCTCTCAGGCATCTTAATTCTAGTCTTAAGCTCCTTTTCCCCTTTCTTTTGCTTATTTGGAGGGAAAACATGATCAACATTAAACATTATAAACCACCTTAAACATTATAATTTAACTATATGGTTTAGAGAGGTAATCGATTTGTTTTTTAAAATACAAAAGGGCACAAAGAATGCCCTAATAAAATTAAGAGAGCCAATACATGAAAAGGAAAATGTTATTCTTTCTTATGATGATAGAAATGTTATGATGAGAGAAAAGCAGACAATGGTGGAAAATTTCTGCCAAAGGCAAAGCAGCCAGAATTCTAAAAAAAAAATTTTTTTTTGTGGTACCAGGGATTGAGCTCTGACCCTTGTGCTTCCAAAGTAGGCACGGTACTACTTGAGCTAAATCCCTGGCCCCAGAACACTAAAGAGCAAGCTATGGAATGTCTCCTGGGTATGGCCACCAATTGGCTCAGACTTTTTCTCTAAAGTTCTGTGTCGAGGTGAACATACGGAAACAGTGAAGTATGTAGAGCTGTCATGTCACTAACAATAGCTTATTCTAGAATACAGTTACAGAGTTCATTGACTGGATGAGTCACTCACCATTGGGATCCTCCCAGTCTTTGTACCGCTTCTTGTACTGCGCTAATCGCTCATCTGTCTGTGCTCCCATGGGCTTGGCCAGGTTTCTGAAGGTCTTGGGGTTAGTGAGATCCACCTCCTGAAACACAGAACACAGCCAAGACCATGTTACCAGGATCTCTGTGCTCCTGCTGATGGAGACACAGAGCAGCACGGGGTGGTGGTGGTTGAAGCAGGCACAGCTGGGCCCCATAACATCTGGGGATGCACTTTCCACTCGCACTGAATAGAGACAAACTGCATGTGCTGGTCTGTCCACGGATTCTGTTTGAAGACAATGCTTTGAAATGTTGTTTTTTTTTTTGAGACAGGGTCTCGCTTTGTAATTCAGGCTGGCCCTCAGCTCACTACATAGCCCAGGCAAGCCTTGAACTCAGCAATCCTCCTGCCTCTGCCTCCTGAATGCTGGGATTACAGGCGTGAGCCATCACACCCGGCACTGTGGTATATGGTATTGATTGCTGGTGGGCGTGAGTCACCATGCCCAGCATTGTATGTGGTTACCAGGATTGAACTCAGGGCCTTGTGCTTGCAAGGCAGGCACCGGAACCACTGAGATAAATCTCTGACCCCTGAAATGTATTGTTTTACAGGAAAGCACTCAGTGCCCAGACTTGGGAGAGGAGTAAGAAGGCAAATGCTTCCAGTTCTTGCCCAGAACACAGCAGCAGCCTGAGGACATAGAGCTCTAACTTGTCATCGTCTCTGTTACCCACAGAACCTGGGACAGAATCTCCTTCCTTTGCCTTATGTCCTGGGATCTTTCCAACTTCACTTCTTTTTTTTTTTTTTTGAGACAGGGTCTCGCTTTGTAGTTCAGGCTAGCTCTGAGCTCACTATGTAGCCCAGGCAAGCCTCGAGCTCAGCAATCCTACTGTCTCTGCCTCCCTAGTGCTGGGATTACAGGCGTGAGCCACCATGCCCGGTCTTCACTTCTTAAACTGACTGATTTTGGGCAGGAGAAACTAATGTACAATCATGAATGTAAGTAGCTGCATTTATCCTAGCAAAATTGACTTCATGCAAGTACCTTATTCATACTGCAGTCAATGAACATTCAAAGTGCATAGTACATACCAGGCGTATTCTGGAGGTTGGGAGTTGGGTGATACTAAGGAGTCTCTGTGCTCAGGACCTTATAATTGAGTAGCATCAGACAAGAACCAACCTACCTTCCCTTCCTTCCTTCCTTCCTTCCTTCCTTCCTTCCTTCCTCCCTCTCTCTCTCTCTCTCTCTCTCTCTCTCTCTCTCTCTCTCTCTCTCTCTCTCTCTCTCTCTCTCGGTAATGGAGATTGAACTCAGGACCTCAGACCTGCCAGGGCACGTGCGGTGCCACTGAACTTGATCCCTGGCCTGACAATGAGAATTTCTACAACTTGCTGTAAGAGCAAGGTCCAGGACTGAAAAAGGGGAAAAGCAGTCTGGCACGCAGCTAGAAGGACAGACAAGAGAGAAGGAACAGAAGGCTCCCATTGTGGAGCTCCATGTGATGTGCTGGAGCTAGCGGATGGGCAGGATTGCACAACACAGATCCTGGGATACAAGAGAAAGAACTAGGGTGTGGCGGGAGGATAGGGCTTGAATTCAGGAGGGACACGAAGGCAGGGACTACTGAGCTTTGTTTTTGGCGTTTTTATTTTTGCAGTGCTGGGAATGAGCTCAGGGCCTGGCACATGCTGGGCAAGTACTGCAACACTGAGCGACAGACTCAGTCCTGTGCTAAGGCTTGGAAACTTTCTCCCAGATTACAGGGCAATGAGCTGAGCAAAATTAACACAGGGTGCAAGCTGGCTATAGGGCAGAGGACAGGAAAGGACACAGGCTAGTGGGACACTATTGCAATGGCCCAGGGAAAACTGCAGAGGACGGGTAAAGGAAGACCCTAGAAAAACATCACAAAGGCAGCCAGGTCTTGGCAGCTGAGTGTGACAGCAAGGGTGGGGTGCTGCCTCCAGAGATGGGGTCACACAGAGGAAGGTCGGGACTGCATCCAGAGAATGAGTGGAGAGTGAGAGGTCTGGGTAAGGATTTGCAACCCTCTGTGAGACAGACACTCAAGTACACATTTGCTAGAAATGCATTTTCGTTGGACTTTCCACCTCTCTCAGTATCTGTATTTTCTTCTTGACATCTCTGGTTCACTTCAGGAAACACATTTTCACTTTATCAGCCCTTACTCCTGATTTCTTTCCCTTGTTCCACGACACTCATGTCTCACCCCAGTGTGCACCAGGCCTGCATTTACTTTCACATGTGATCGATGGCTCAGGACACCAACTGCACTGGATTATGCTCATGTGGGGAGGGCCAGGAGACTCACGTTTTCCGAAAGCGGAAGTGTTACCTTTCTCTCTAATGGGATGTATATAATTTCTGATAAAATAGGCAGCCCCGGTTCTAGTGAATAAGAAGGTCCAATAACTTTATCTTTTTCACCCTTTCTGTTTACATCAAGCTTCTCTTGCTTTGCCTCATTACTGATTTATCAGAACTAGTCAGACCTTGGTCAAGAGGAGGTAAGGAAGAGAGGAAGGACATTTATTGGTGTCCATTTACTGTTGATTTTTATCCATTAAGTCATGTGCACGTTGGTTAGAAATCTTCTCCCAAGCCTTCTTGGAAAAGTACAAAATATTCCTTGTATGTGAGAGGGATATTCTGCCAAGTCATTTCACAGTTTCTAGCAAAAATCCAAACAACTCAAATGGGTTCTCACATTGACTGAAGGATTTAAATTAATTACCACTTCAGGAAAGTGAACAGACATGATGAATTAATAGCTGGTGCCCACTAACTGGGACAGTTACTTTTTCTATGTCCAGCTAAAATGTTTCCCACTTTTTTCCTTTTAATTTTTTTTGTTGTTGTTAAGACAAGATCTCACTGTGTAGTTGAGGCTGACCTTGGATACACGATGCAGCTCATACTGGCCTTCAATTTCAGGCAGTACTCTGCCTCAATCTCCCTGAGGGCTGGGATTATGTGCGCCACTACACCTGGCCCATTTTGAAATACACTAGGTGTCTGCGCCTGTGAGGAGCCCCACTTACAAAGCAAACAAAATGGCTGGGCAGGTGCAGTATCTTTTGATTACTTTTGAGAATGCATTCTGCTTAGGGGGAGCGATGTGCGCTTTACCTCTGAGTCGTAGTCTGCGAGGATCCAGGGAAAGACAGGGTACTGCATCAGATCATTGTACGATCTGCCGGCCAGAGTGTTCAAGTGCATCAAGTACTGGAAGTTGCTGATTTCACCTCTCTTGGGAGAGATAATAAAGCTTCATTTGAGAATAGGTTATTTCCACTGTTTGTTTTTTTTAAATTAATTGATTGATTTTATTGGTACATTTTATATACCATCATGATCACAACCAACATTGAAAATTTGTACCAATATATGGCATGACTTAATTCTCATTTTTTCCCATTCCCCTACCCACCCTACAACTTCCCACCCCATATTTACATAAACTTTGTTTCTCTTTATTTTTACCATCACATTTTTCCTCACATTATATACTCCTACCCCCTTCACCATTTGAGTATCTTCTATTTCACAGTATCTATGATACACTCTAAAACTCACTCATATCTTCAGTTTCTTATACCAGAGAAAAGATACGGTTTTTATACATCTGTGACCTATTTATTTCACTTATGAGTATATCCTCAAGGTATGCCCATTTGAGTATAAATGACTCAAAATTATCCTTCTTTATGGCAGTGTAATACTCCATTTTATAAAAACCCCCCATAGTTTCTTTATCTTAACTTCAGTTGATGGGCATTTTGAGTTGTTTCCAAGACTTAGCTATCACAAACTGAGCTGATATGAACATGGGTGTACATATGTCACTGTAATATGAATCATTTAATTCTTTCATGTATATACCTAGCAGGGGAATAGCTGGGTCAAACTCCACACTGATCTCCATAGTAGTTGCACCCATCTACATTACCACCAACAGCGGAAAAGGGTTCTTTTCTCCCTACAGCCTCACTAGCATTTGTTGCTGGTTAATTTTGAGATAGCAGCCATTCTTTGTGGAGTGAGATGAAATCTCAGTGTTGTTTTCATCTGCATCTCTCGAATGACTATCTACTATGTTCATTTAAAAAAATTTATATGTAAATGGACAACTTCTTTTGAACAGATTTCAGAAAGAAACACTTTTTCCTAAAAATAATACAAAAACACATGTTCCTTAGGGCATATATTTTATGGATTATTTAAGTACTTTTGGCTTACATATTTGACCTACAAATTACTACAGCTTATACTTTTATTAAGCTTACCTCCCACCTCTGAGTCACAGACTTCTCTCCAACCAATGTGCTAAGTAACCCAGACCTAAAAACAACACAGAATAAAATAAATTGTAGGCAATACAGTCTTATACCTAAGCAAGTATTGAGTTGAAAATTTTAAGTTATCTGAACCGGGAAATTTTCAAACTATGAGAGACTTATTAATACATTATGAAATCACTTCGGCAGGTTGTGAATAGTACTTTGAAAAATGAAATAACATAGAAGTCAGATGAAGAAAAGAGAACACCAGAAGGTATCATAAACACTAAGGGAAAGTATTTTCTTTGAACTCTGTTTTTATATTTATGATGCAGACTGTACATCCTGGAACGTAATGTAATATGTGTGTGTGTGTGTGTGTGTGTGTGTGTAGGTCTTTTGAGTTGAAAAATATTAACTGAGAAGATTTATAAGGGAAGAACTGAAATATTATGCAACATTTTATACATAGTAGGTTCACAGTACATTTCCTAAAAGGGTTACTGAACAAGTCAGTAAGTCATTGTTGTTGAAGGTCATTTAAATTTATGCACTCCTTTTTGAATATCAGACTTTCTCAGACTGTTATAAAACCCTACTTAAGGTTTATCAGCTTTACAATATGGATAAAGTTGGTGAAGGAACTAAGAAAGTAACTATGTTATCTTTCAAGGGAACTAATGGATTTGCAAACATAACCACATTCCACTTAGTAGCAGAGATGATAATTTCTACCTCTAGGTAAATTCTTTCAATCATGGAACTAATCACACAGGTTTCTCTTTGGTAAAATAGTTAAGATCACTCTTCAGCTTTGATAGGAAGGGTAAACTGAAAAGAAGAATAAAGTTGGGAAGAAATTTCTGCTTTTTGCTTCTGGGCTCTTAAAGGTTTTTACAAAACTGCCAAGTCAGCTAAGAGATGGTAAGCACAGCAGAATATCAGGTTCAGTGTGATCTGAGTAGGCAGAAGTTTAACAAGTAGAAAAAGGCTCAATATGTTCCATGGAAACCATTTACTT
The DNA here is from genome assembly GCA_004025085.1 of Thryonomys swinderianus. NCBI lineage: Eukaryota > Metazoa > Chordata > Mammalia > Rodentia > Thryonomyidae > Thryonomys > Thryonomys swinderianus. The sequence goes on along the minus strand of PVIC010043213.1, from coordinate 4,260 downwards.
CCTGTATTTATATGAACCACAAAAATGACTGGGAGAGAGCATACTTTCGAGGTGGAACACACAGTATCTAGCACTTGTATTTGCCAACTCTTAGCTAAGGAAAAATAAAAGCAGCTTAAAGACAAATGCATCAGTTTACGTATATTTTTGATGCATACAAATTGGAATGAAATGTTATTTATAAATTGCAGAATCCCAGTAAGTTTTTATGCCCCTTTCTTGCACACAGCAGTGATGAATGTGAAGCTGAAAGCATTGCTGCACAGGGCTACCCACCCCTGGGAGCTACCGAGGCAGCTGGCTGTATGGATTCTTGAAATGGCTCCCTCACCCAGAAGGGCCCTAGGAGATAGAAAGAAGCTCTGGAGGAGCAGCAGGCAGCACAAAACAACAGAAGTTTAAATGTAAATGTCGAGTACTGGGGGTGTAGCTCAGGAGTGCAGTGCCTGCCTGGTAAGCATGGGGCCCTGAGTTCAATTTCTGGCACCAAGAAAGAAAAAATTAAATGTCAAAAAACAAAAGAAAAAGGAAAGCAGGACAGTTTATAATAAACAGGAGAAGTCAGGAATAATAAATATCTTTCATAGGGAAATCCTCTACAAACAAAAAATAACTCAAAGAAAAGCAGGCCAAAGTTATAGGTAACTTACAAATAATGAGTTGAAATAGCTAACAAAGATATTTGGATGTTAAGTTTATTATTAGTGAAATGTACATTTATAAATGAGAAAGCAATGTATAAGTCAGCAAGAATGTATTAGGCTGGCAAATGTCTACTGTGATAAACTTATTTAAAATGGTGAAATTTTCTAATAACAATGCAATATAAACATATAATTTTATGGATATCAAGTTGGTTTTGGGTACAAAGACCCTTATTTTACTAATAGGACTATACCCTAACAAAATAATAATGAATCGCCTTTTTAGTATTTTGATAGGAAAACCTGACAGAAATGAAATTTCAAAAAGTAGGAGACTGCTTTAGACATATAATGAACAGATAGTAAGTAAAATTTATGCTTCCCAAGAATTTTTTGAAGATTGGCAGATATTGAGACAGAAGCAGAATAAAAGTTGTTATTCACAGTATGAAGTCTGCTGTGCACACAGCAACACATGGGTCTCAAAAGACCTGAAAATATATGGTCAAAGGTGAAAACGCAAGATCATGTACACTTTGTTCTTTGCTCTCTTCTAATTCCCAGTATTCCTTTCAACAATCACTATGGAGAAAAATAGTGATTAAAAATGGTACACAACATTCCCGAAACACAAAGCGTCTTAACTTTGTGATTCCACCGTGAGGCACAGAAACAAACCACCTACCCCTGCTCCACACTGGTATTCGGCCGCTGGCCAGACACTGACTCGGAACTGTCCGTCAGGGATGGCACCACTGCCAAAAACCTGGAAAGTACAAGAATCACACAGAATTGCTGGGGAGGGCTCAGGAAGGTTCTGTGAGAAGCCTGTGAAAGGGTGACTCACGGAGACCTCACTGCTGCAGTGACCTGTCCATCCCCAGCCAATGGCAGCCAGAGGAAAGCGCAACACTGAAGACACCCAATACGAAGATCCCTGGAGGATTCTACTGTGCTGGACTTTGCCACTTGCTGTGACGATACTAGTTGGAACAGAAAGGCCTTGCAGTACTGATTTCTAGGACCTGAGTCAACTGAACGGAGTCCAAGTGATCGACTCACACGGCTGCAGGTAACAGTAATGCTACACAATTGATGCAACAGACTCCAGCTGACAAGTGAAGGCAAAGAAAGAACCTTAGCCGGGTGTGGTGCACACACTTGCAGTCCCAGCGAGTGACACCCAAGTGACGCAGATAGCAGCACCCTAGGAACTGCTAAGTTAGGGAAGTCACACTGCATCTCAGTCTCTCTAACTCTGCCCATCTCGCTGTGAAAGGGGGCCAGGTCACCCACTGATGGGCAGCCTGGGCACTCACTCCCTGCAAGGTGCCCACAGGTGACCAGACAGTAGCCCCTCTCTGCAACATTCATGCTGCACTTTCTTTTGTCCACAGTTCATGATGATCCAGTAAAATTACAGGGAAAATTCTAGCAATAAACAATGTATACATTTCAAATAACTTACAATATGTTGCTAAACTGTTTGTTTACTTTTGTTCTTATTGTCAATCTCTTATCGTGCCTAACCCAGTAACTGAACTTTATTACGGTAGATGTGAATATATATGAAAAAGTAAACAGGGCTTAGGCTGCATGCAATTTCCAGTATTGGAACAACACCTGGAAACACATCTCCCACGTACAGGGTGACTACCGCACAGTGTGACAAGGATGTGCGATGTGCTATGATATTCATCAGTCCTCAATAAAGTAATTAAACACAGAAACTCTAGGGAAAGAAGGATTGCCAGCACATCCATAACTCCTCAAAGAGTAAGAAAAGGCTGTCATCTCTACTATCAGTTCCCAGAAGCTTTAGTCACACTAACAGAAATAGCTTTACACTCCACAGATACATACTATTTTACTTGGAAAAAGTAAATTTTAAACAGTTTACCAAAGTTTCAGATTTGCTTTATTTGGCTATGTTACTGGTGCAAGACTAAAGTTATCCAACCTCCCTTCTGCGGCCTGCAGAGTCCCTTGGGACTGAAGTTTTCCAGGGGATTCTCAGTTCAGGAACTCAGTAGCAGGGAATAAAGATGAAGGAAGCCTATGTTGAACCTAAAATACTGCTTTTTAAGCTAGAGTTTCATCACCATTTTATGTTTACAGACTCAAGATTTAGCAATGAAAGCTTTGGACGATCTCTAAGTTACAAAAGGAAAAATAGTATTTCACAAAACAACTGCATCACTTTAAAAGCTAGAAGAGCCACATATTAATAGGCTGGTAAAAAAATGAAACAGCATTTTCTTCAAAGATGTTGACTCACTCATCTCAATTCTAGATTTTTAAAAACTAGCTTAACTGGTTGGTAACAGCTTCCCCTCCCATCTCTTCCCATTAACTTGTATAAAGCTTTCCTAGTACACAAGACCTTTGATAGACTTTGTTTCTTATTCCTTTCTGAAAAGCGAGGAGGTAATTCCGTCCATCTCCAGAGAAAACTTCCACAGCAATAGGCTTAAGAAAAAAGAGAAAAACAGAAAATCACAAATAAGACTTTTTTCCACTATGAATTTCCACAAAACTGTAGTAATTTATTGACTGAATAATATTTTTAGAGGTATGTCTTCTTTGGAGATTACATGAGACAATAAAACATTTTCTTATTCTGCTGAATTTAGAAATAGAAAGCAGAATTATAAAAATTCAGCAATTATAAAATTATAATTTTACAAAACTATAGTGAGGATATAATTTTTGTATTAAAAGATAATTAAAATATTGAATCTGGAAAGTTAACAAGTTAATGGATAACAAAGGGATTACTCAAATTTTGGGGTGTGTTAAAAGAAGATAAATTACACAGTTCTGCACCCACATGAGCCACGAAGAACAATGTAGACCCATACCAAAGAGGGCCCACGTATGCACTGTAAAATGGAGTATCTTCTGCACAAATGAACATGACAGAGCTTTTATTACCACCCCACCAGCTCACCTGCAGGAGATACCTCCTTTTATGCACTTCCTTGATATCTTCATATGCGAAGATGCTGCATGTTCTCTTAAGCTGACTGGGGCCCTGTCTGGCTCCTCGAGGGATGATTGGCTCATGCATACTACAGACGGTGGAGTGGAAGAGAAAATAAACAGAAACATAGCAAGAGATCAGCTCACCAGCCAACAGTGCTTTTTTATTTCTAAACAGAATTCTTTATTGGTACATTTTATATATAGCTCACAACCACACTCAACATCGGGAATTTGTACCAATATATGACACGAGTTAATTCTTATTTTTACCCATATCCCTACCCACCCTACAACCTCCCACCCCCGTATCCAACAGTGCTTTTTAACACAGAAACAAGAGGGGCAGCAAGATACTAGAATTTTAGTTTAAAAAGAAAAGTTTAAAAAGGAAAGTTCATGAGAATAGTTTGTTAGCTACCCACATACAAGGAGCCTCTTCAAATGAACACAATTAAGAAATTCAACTCTAAAAAAGGATCGACTTTTCTATCACATGCCACTGGCACAGTGGGTAAACTTCTGGAATTCCTCAAAAATTCTAATTTCTTTTTTTTTTTTTTTGCTTTTTGGAGACAGGGTCTCGCTTTGTAGTTCAGGCTGGTCCTGAGCTCACTATGGTGCCCAGGCAAGC
>PVIC010043212.1:0-15523 GCA_004025085.1 Thryonomys swinderianus | reverse complement strand
GTCAAGATAAAAATAACCACAAATTGTCTATATGTTGAAATGTGGCTTTAAGACAAAAGTTCAAAATATTTCTTTTCTCACCTAGCTGTTCCATCAGTAAAATGTCAACCCTTATACCTTTTATAGGACACTAAACATACTCTGTCCTTTGAAACATGAAAAATAATCTATCACCATAAGAATTTTTTGCTTTATTCTGTTTTGTGCTTTCCTGGGGGATCAAACTCATGACCTTGTGTTTGCAAGGCAAGTGGTGGCACCACCGAGGGGCATCTCAAGCCCTCCATGAACATTTGTGAAAGCAGCATACTCTAATCCCTCTGTGAAAATCTTGGGGAATCACTCTGCTATTTTTACCTGTGACATTTATTTCAGTACACTTATAAGGATTCTGCAAAATTGAATATTCTTGAACTTAACTGCTCTGTAAAATATGTCAAGTTCCAGGTACCTAAGTTGAATTTTTTCATTAATAATGTTTCCTTTATATATTCAAAAGGTTTAAGGTGAAATAATAAATATTAAAGCAATAAAATCTAATACTAGTTAAATGCCTTATCATGTTTAATATGTTAAATACTTGTGCATTTTAGAAAACGCCTTTATGTTTTGATGATTTTTTTATCTATTTTGTGAAAATTCAAGATAATTAATGACATGTTCTTGAAGCTCAGTGGTAAATATCTGTTGTTATTAAAGATTGCAGCATTATGATCTCAGGGAGCTTGTTAGAACTCTGACAAATGATATTTTCCCTCCCTGCACTGCCACAAAATGCCTCTGCATAGAGAGAAATGTTTGGAAATTTAGCATTAAAATGATTGTATTAATTTATCTCCAACACTAGGATCTACGAGAGCCTGATACTACTATGATTATTATTTTAGGAAATTTAGTGATCAAAACTAATCTCCCAGAAGCACAGATGAAGTTGCTGAGCTCTAGTTTACTGCCTGGTACTCTAAAATCTGTTTTTTTTTTCCCAATAATTTGGTATCAAAGCTGAAAAAGATGTTTATGAAACTTTCCCCAAACCTGACTTTCTCTAGAAACAGTTTTTTCATGATAAATGTAATAATTTAATTTCTTATCAAGTATTAAGTTATGTAATAAGAGAAGAAAAGCAAAGTTCAAAATATCTAATTACCTGCAATTCTAGAGTGTCAAGGCATTTAATTTGGAAAAATGATAATAATTAGAATAATGAATACTGAGCTGTTGACTTCAAATTTTTCAGATATCTAGGACTGATTTAAATTTTTCTTTTAAAAGTATTTTTATTTAAGTTTTATCTTTATTGGTACATTGTATATATACATCATGATGACACTCAATATTGCGAATTTGTACCAGTATATGATACGATTTAACTCTCATTTTTTTCCCATTCTCCTACCCACCCCGCAACCCCCACCCCCTAAATACATAAGCTTTGTTTCCCTTTTTTTATTACCTTCATATTTTTTCTTTACCCCTCATTACTCACCCCTCCACCACATTTCCCTTTGGATATTTTCTGTTTCACAATATCAGTCATACATTCTAGAACTCATTAACATCTTCAGTTTGTCCTACCAGAGAACGGATACCATATTTACAAATCTGGGACCTATTTCACTTATGCGTATGTCCTCAATGTAGGTCCATTTGGGTATAAATGACTCAAACTTATCATTCTTAAAGGCAGAGTAGTCTCTGCAGTTTGTTGGCTGATGAATCAGTAGGTCACTGGAAACCCTAGAATTTTATGTGATGGAGTTGGTTAATTGGAGTGAATTGTGCCATTATGGTTGATAGAAGCTTGCAGAAGCCACATCCTGTCCAGAATATGGAAAGTTTACAAGGACCAGGGTAAAGCAGCTGTTCTGATCATTGAGAAAGTTCTGTGCAAAGTAGACAATGTTGTTGCCCTCCTGTCCAGTGGTTTAAGTAAAGTCAATGTGCCAGCACACCCTCTAACTGCATTTTCCTGCAACTGGTATCTTTTCCACACTGAACAGCAGATCATCTCACCTGTGACTTCGAATCTGGTTTCTGCGGCTGGGAGCCATTTCTCATGGAAGATTCACACTGGGCATTGGCGGAGGGACTGAGCGACGAAAAGCAGTATTTCCTCAAAGTTGATCACACTGAAAGGACAAATTATGGTAAGAAATTTTCCTCTTAAAAATTTGTTTGTCCTTCCTCCCTCCCTTCCTCTATCCCTTCCTTCCTCCTTCCTAGCTTCTCTTTCTCTCTTTCTTCCTCTTTTTCTGTCTCTGCCTCTCTCTCTCTTTTTCTGTCTTTTGAATAATAACACTGTGTATTTTCATTTCTATGTGGAGATTATGGTTTGTCTTGCCTTAAACTATCTTGAGTGATTTAATAGTTAGTTGTTATTTGAGTTTCCATAGAGAAGTGTTCTTTTAGTAGTGCCATTCTTACTGTTATAATTTTGAAAGGTTCGATTGAAGACATAAAGAGCAAAGTGTTTGGATAATTCTTCCTAATTGCCAGGAATTTGTACAGTAAGATTGTCTTCTCAGCACGTAATCCAATTTTTGCAAAACAGGAAGAAAAATAACGTAATCTTTCTGAAAATACAGAGAAGAGCTTTAATACTGTCTACAAATAAATCTGCAAATACTTGAATGCAATTCAGTCACTATTTGACTTCTTTATAATAAATAATCATAGTTTTCTTCACATTCTGAAATATTATAAATTTTCAATAGAGAGAAGCCACAACTGTGACATATAAAAGAACCACATAACAGTCACAGAGAGTTTGTGGAAATCTACGAAGAACACAGGGTTTGTTCTCTGTTTTGTTTACACTGATACAGGATCAGATGTTATTGTATGTGTACTTTGATATCATATTAACTTTGTAATTACACAATTGCAATACAATGTTGCTCTTCATCTAAGTTCATTGAACATCATACTATTCCTCTTCTGAGACTTCTAAATTTGCAAAAAATAAATGTGGCCATATTTTTAATTAAAGTCATTGAAAAATGGGTTTAGTGAGTTGTTGAGTAGGATTAGGGAAGGAGACATTGGCTACAGCCACAAACCCAGTTTTTTTTTTTTTTTTTGGTACTGGGGATCAAACTCAGGCCCTTGTGTGTCCAAGGTTGGCTCAGTACCCCTTGAGCTAAATCCCCTGCCCCCAATTCATTTTTTAAAGAGTAAAGTAAGTTCTTGCTTCTTTGCCAGTAAGGCTTATTTTTATTTCCAAGATTTTGTGGCAGAGTGGTTTGGTTTAAAGTTTAAAATTGCTGATTACTAATAATTGGAACTATATATTAATAATACATTTTCTTCAAAAGATTATCATGTTTTGTTTTTCTTGTTCAAACCCATTATTGATTGCATAGAATAGACTAGACCTGGGTATGTGGACCTGGAAGCCATGGTCCCGGCCTTTGAAGTGGTTGGAGTCCGGCAGCTGTACACATGAGCCAGAAATTGCAGGAGGACATAATCAGTGCTTCATGAGGGCTGGAGGGGATTAGTATGCACTTGAAAGGCCAATCTGAAGGCCTTGACTCTGCAACTAAGCACTAAAAAGAAATGAAAAGTACTCAGGAAGGCAGATGTAAGAAATCACAGGGAGATAACAAAACCAAGGAGTGATGGTGGGGAACATGGTCTAATTAGAAGAAATAGCCTCAAAAGGGATGGGAGAGTGTAGGTCATTCTGGTTGAGAGACATACATAATAGGACGTGGAATACAGGAAAGAAGAAACAGGAGAGGGCCAAGGAGTTTGAAATTTGCCAGGAAGACAGTGGAGAACCAGTTAGTGAGATTAAAGTGGGTGGCCAGTCACACCCTTTCTCAGACATTGTAGCTGCAGCAAGGGCAAAGCAAAAGGCTAAAGACTGGGCTGGGAAGACACATCTGTACTGACACAGTATTAGTGAGAGGTAAGGAAGCCCACACAGAAGGGATGATTTCCAGAAGGAAACAGCAGGTGCCCCCTGTGGGAGGCCTGGCCTGGGTCCCCATGGTGGGGCCCTTGGCAGCACTAGGTCATGCTGACTCTGCTTCAAGTGCTCAGTGTTATCAGCTGGAAGATAAGGGAAGGCAAAGTACTTGCATGTAGGACATTATGAAGAGTAAATAAACTGTGTTGGAGTAAGAACTCAATAAACACAAATACATAATTGTTTTCTACTCCAGTAGGAGCCAAGAATATCTCCAGATATGACAATTAGCAAACACATTTATAGTTCACCTTCAGAGTTTTGCCATCTTATGTCTGTTCTGAAAAAAAAATGATTCTACTGGGGTCACTGTGATAATATTAAAAGGCCTAGTCTCTTCCTTTTTTAAAAAATAATGTTAAAGATGAAAATATAGATAAAACCAGGAGAAGCTGTTCTCATTCAAAGAAAGGACAAATTGCAATATTTCTCATTTTAGAAACAACCAATTTAGAAATAAAATTATATATAAATATATGTCATAGAGCTGAAACTTTTAACCCACACTTACTGTTTTCAAATCTTAAGATACTTGGTAGTGGTTTCAAATCACAGATAAGGGAGAGAAAAATGAAAACCAAGAAAGAGAAGGGAATGAAGTGGACATTTCTAGGGTAATGCAGTAGAATTTGACAGTTCCCACATCTAAGGCAACGAAAAGCTCATTGACTTTGTTCTGAGAGCATCAAGTTTGTTGAGCTTTGAAAACTAGTCTCCAGTACTTTTTGTTTCTATAGATGCATCATATATGATTTTACATAAAAGCTGAATGGGTGGATGTTATATGGTGTATATGTATTCTTAAAATGAAGTCTTGCTTTTCTTCCCTTGACTTCTGTTTTCTTATACCTAATTACTTTGTTAAACATCTAAATAGGCATCTCATGTGCTTCTCTTCTACTTTTGTATATGCTTGTATAATTGTACACAGAAGCATACATCATACAAACAAAATTATAAACATTTTCTGACTAACTTTACAGATATACAAACTATTTTCCCATCTTTTTGTTTTTGGAAGACAGTGTTGCTGTGTTCTTCAAGCTGGTTTTGAACTCATGGCAATCCTCCTGCCTCATCCTCCTGAATACTAGAATTATGAGCGTGTGCTACCACACCCAGTAGTTTACCAAATTTTAGCAAGCATACACAATGGTAGAACCATGATGCATAGAGCTCAAGATAAAAAGCATTTTTAATCTCCCTAAGTTATTTGTGACATTTTGTAGCTAAAATCCTTGACCTGACATCTGATTGGATTTCTACCTCAGAGTTTCCAGGAGGCAACCTCTTGAGTCTATCTTTGCTTAATTAGCTCAGTGGATTTGAGTTCATACATGCTTTTGATTGACTGTAGCAATAATTTTCTCTTCTAATTTACTTCATTTTTGGTGTGATTATTAACTTATTAATTGTACAGATTACTGGGTTTCTCTATGTGTGGTTGTAGTGTCCTTTTAGTTTTACTGTTGGGTAGTTTTCCTTCATATAACCTCACATACTAGGTTCATTTTCCTATTCACTGGCTCCAGGACAGATGTTCATAAATTATAATAAAAATTTGATAAACTTTGCAGATTCATTGCCTTTTCTGTCACAGAGACGGTATTTGATACTGACAAGTTAAAGGATAAGGTTACATGGCTCATAGTTTCAAGGGGTTCAGACCATAGCTGGCTGTCTCGAAGGCAGACACATCATGGTGAAAAGGGACAGACAGCTCAGGTACGGTGTCTGAGAGGCAGAGCAGTGCAACAGTGCCAGAGAGGAGGGGGCCAGGAACTACACATTGTTTCTGGTCATACTCCATTCTCCATCTGGACATGTCCAGCAAGATGCCTTACTAATCACTTCAGTGATTCCCAAGACAATTAGTGTGATGCAATTAGGCTTAATCACTGTAGTATACATATTTTTGTCCAGACTTGCATATTTCTTTGGATTGAGTGCTCTATACAATGCTTGTGTATAAATGAATCACTTCAGTTGGTGAAGAAGTCTTTCTGCCCCTGAGATGTGTAACGTTTGGGAGCATTCAAGCTTCCTCTCTTAGGAATTTCCCTCACAGTTATTTTTTTCCCACATCCATGTTTGTAGTGGTGTTGGGGTATCTTTCTGAGGAGCCCTATAGCTTGTTCTTTTTGCTGTTATACAAAGGATAGAACATCAGGACCTGAAGAGACAACTGTATTCGATCTTTTGAATTCAGCCACCCAGGTCTCCTGAAGCACCAACACAATCTTTTTGACTCCTCTTGGGTTCCCCTTATTTCTTAGCTGTCAGTGTAAAAGTTTTGACAACCTTTGCTTGTTTTTCCTAGGCTTTTATAGCTATTGCAAATACCACTATTTTATACCTGTTTAGATGTTATTGCTGGTGTGAAGTAAATTTAGTTATTTAAAAAAAACATTGACCTTGTATCCAATGGTCTCAGTAATTCTGTTATATCTAAATTTTTTTAAAAATTTTAAGTTCACTATTATTTTCCCTTCTTTTGATCCTCAAATCATACATACACACATATGCACACAGATACACACACATGCACACAAACCTACCCCTGTTCCCATTTTCTGTCATGCATGGGGTTAGCTATTACAAACTATTTGCTATAAATATTGCTAGGTATATATGACCGTGGTGTGATGCTTTCAGTTATTCTTGGAAGATATCAAGAAAGAGACTAGCTGGCTCAAATCACTAATCTTACTTTTTAAAGGAATCTCCACACTGGTTTCCACAGTTGTTACACCAATCAACATTCCCACCAACAGAGGAGAAGGGTTCCCTTTTCTCCATAGGGCCACCACCATTTATTATTGGTTGATTTCTTTACATTGGCATTCTTTCTGGAGTGAGGTAGAATCTCAGTGTTGTTTTAATTTGCATCTCTCATAAATAGTGATGTTAAACATTTTTCATGCATTTATTTGCTATTTTTACTTCTTTTCTGAGATGCATTCATCTCAGATGCATCTGCATCTCAGATGCCCACTTTTGAACTGTTCCTTTAATTTGGGGGTTTCGATTTTTTTTCAGTTCTTTATATATGCTAGATATTAGTCCTTTGTCTGAGGAACCATTGGCTAAAATTTTTTCACCCTCTCTGGGTTGTCTTTTCACGCTGTTTCTTTTGCTGTGCAAAAGCTTTTTAATAAGATGAGGTTCTAGTTGTTCATTGTAGTACTTCCTGTGTAGTCAGGGTTTTGCTCATAAAGTCTTTTTCTACACCTATATCCTCAAGCATTCCACTTGTTCTTTCAGCAGATTTAATGTTTCTGTTTTAATTTAGATCTTTGATCCATTTGACTTTAGTACATGGTGAAAGATGTGGGCTGAATTTTAGTGTTTAGTTTTGCCAGTTTTCCCAGCACCATTCATTCATTCATTCATTCATTTTCTATTTAATTTATTTATTTAATTGATTTTATTGGTATATTTTATACATACAATATGATCACATTTAATTTTGGGAACTTATACCTGTACATGACACTTATACCTTTCTGTCTCTGACTCTCTCTCTCTCTTTCTTTCTTTTTTGAGATGGGGTCTAACTTTGTATTTCAGGCTGGCCCTGAGCTCACAGGCAAACCTTGAACTCACAGCAGTCCTCTGGTCTCTGCCTCCCAAGTGCCAGGATTAAAGGCATGAGCCACTCTACTCCAAAATGACACATCTTGATTCTCATTTTTCCCCTTTCCCCTGCCCTCCCTATGATCCCTACCCGCTATATACACAAGCTTTTCCTTTTTTTTTCCTTTTTTTAATATCAAGTTTTTCTTTCCTTTATTTTTCCCTACCTACCTTTATCGGTATATTTTATGTATACATTATGAGCACATTCAACATTGAAAGTTTGTACTAGTACACGACACAACTTATTCTCATTTTTTCACATCCCCGTGCCCTTACACCCCCTATATATATAAGCTTTGTTTCCTGTGTTGTTTTTAGTCATCAGATTTTTTCTTGCCTTCTTTACTTTCCCCTTCCTTCTGTTTCCCTTTCCTTTTGAACATTTTCTTCCATTTCAGAATACCTATCATACATTTTAAAGTTCATTTACACCTTCACTTTTTTCATAGTAGAGAAATGATATAGAATTTATACAGACATGCCTTTTTATTTCACTTATGAATATGTTGTCAAGGTACATCCATTTTAGTATAAATGACTAAAATTTATCATTCTTAATGACTGAGTAGTACTCTGTTTTATATATTAAAAAAATCTTCTTTATCCAGTCTCCTGTTGATGTGCATTTGGGCTGTTTCTGAGATTTAGCTATTACAAATAGAGCTGCTATAAACATGGGTGCACATATGTTGTTGAGATATGAATCTTTTAATCCTTTCATGTATTTACCTGGCAGGGGAATAGCAGGGTCAAATCAGACCTCTAGTCTTAGTTTTTTGAGGAATTCCATACTGATCTCCACAGTGATTACCCTAGTCTACATTTCCACCAGCAGTGGAGAAGGGTTCCTTCCTCCCCATAGCCTCACCAGCATTTACTGCTGGCTAATTTCAAAATAGCAGCCATTCTTTGTGGAGTGAGATGAAATCTCATTTGTATCACCTGAATGACACATGATGTTGAGCATTTCTTCATGTTTTTTAGGTGCTTTTGATTCTTCTTCTGAAAAGTGTTTCTGTTCATTTCAGATGCCCATTTCTGAACTGGGTCTTTGAATTTGGGGGGGCAATTTTTTTTAAGTTCTTTATATACTGTAGATAGTAGCCCCTTGTCTGAGAAACGGTTGGTAAAATTTTTTTCCTATATATTTGATTGTCTTTTTTGCTCTGCTGGTGGTTTCTCTTGCTGTGTAGAAGGTTTTTAATAAGATGAGATCCCAGGTGTTGATTTCTTCTGCTAGTTCTTGTGCTATAGAGGTTTAGTTCAGAAAGTCTTTTCCTAAGCCAATGTCTCCAAGAGTTCTACCTAACCTGTGTTGCAGCAGATTTAGTGTTTTTGTTTTAATATTTATGTTACTAATACACTTTAGTGCACGGTAAAAGACATGGGTCTAGCTTTAGTTTTTGGCAGGTTGAAACCCAGTTTTTCCAGCAACATTTATTAAAGAGGCTATCTTTTCTCTGTTGAGGGTTTTTGGCTCCTTTGTCAAAGATGAGGTGGCTTAGTATATCTGAAGTTGTTTCTGCATCTTCTAGTCTATTTCACTGATCCTCGGTTCTGTTTCATTGCCAGTACCATGCTGTTTTCAACACAGTGGCTTTGTAGTATATTTTCAAGTTGGGGATTGTGATACCTCCTGTCGTATCCTTGTTTCCTAAAATTGCTTTTGCTATTCTAGGTCTCTTCTGGTTCCAGATGAATTGGGAAATATCTCCAGCACCATTTATGAGTCTTTCTTCTGGTAAACATGTTTGAACCCTTTGTCAGAGATAGGGTGGTTGAGTATGTTTTGGAGTTTTTCCTAAATTTTCTAATCTGTTCCTTTGACACTCAGATGTGTTTTATTACCAGCAACATGTTTTTGTCATTGCAACTCTAAAGTATAATTTCGAGTCAGGAATTGTGATGTTCCCTGCCATGCCTTTGTTGCCTAGAACTGCTTTTGCTATTCTTGGTCTCTTCTGATTTCAAATGAATGGTAGCAATTCTTTGCTAGTTCTTTGAGGTATGCTAATAGAATTCTTATAGAGATTGCATTGAATTTATATAACGATTTTGCAAGGATCATTTTCATGCTATTGGTTCTTCCTCCTGAGGAGCAGGGAATATCTTTCCATCTTCTGATATCCTCTTCAGTCTTTTTTCAGAGTGCTATAATTTTCAGTATAAAGATGTTTTATTCACTACATTTTTATAATAATGAAAATTATTAAAATTTCTCAAATTTTAAATTTTCTTTGGTTTTATTTATTTAGATATTATTTATTTCTTTATTGCATTTGGTAATGTTTGCTTATTGTTTTTACAGCTATATTCATTAAAAGGACTCATCTCTATAATTTTCAAAATTTCTTTCAAATAGTTGCATTTAAATAAGTGAATCCTTTGCCAAAGGCCAGGTTTAGGCCAGTGGGAATACTTTCATTCTTAATTTTTTGTTTAAATATGTGATGGAATCTATAATATATTTCAGTTCTGTAGTCCTTTTTTCCTATGCTATCAGCACTTATATCCATCCAGGAAAATCACTGTCTGTGATATTTTTCCACCAAAATAATTGACTTTCCAAGTTGTCCATCACTTTGTGATAATCCAAGGGCAGGTTCAGATCTTTCCATTGTTGGGTATAGCTGTCCTTGGAACCTTCAGTATTCATGGAGGTTATACCCTGACAGCAGCTCAGAATGTGTGATCTTTTGAGCTGTTAGGAGGTGCTATCTTCCTATACATTTGCCATGAGCACATCCACTGAGTTAAAATCTAAAAGCCAGTATTCTGTTAATGTTCAGATTAGATCTTTAATTAAGCTCTCATCCCCTCCAGCTCAGACAACAGTGTCAAACATGGAAGCCCGTGGAGAAACCAAACTCATTCCAGATTACCCTTGTTCTTTTAGCACTTTTTGAAGAAACTTACAAACAGAAGTTTCATGGGAATTTTGTACAAGCATGCTGAATATAGCATTGTAAATTTAGAAGCCTCACTAATGATTCCAGACTATGACTTAAATGTTTCGATGATTCAGATCAAGTGTTTGTGGTTATCAATTGAAGTTGGTTTTAGATATTTAACACCATTCATATGAAAACACTTTCAGTTATCTACAGAGATAAATGGTAAATGAGTAAAAATGTAATTTTCTTTATCTGGTTTACAGTTGGAATTGTACAAGGAAAAGACACTCAGACAAAGCAATGCTAAATTTATGACAGAGCCAGTGTCCAGATGACATTACATTTGTTTTTGCAGGATCATTTATTTATGTTGTGGCACGTCAGACACCCGGAGTGGCGAAGCTTGAAAGTCCTGTCCTTACAAAATTGCTCATTGCATCTTCGCCCTGTCAGGTAATTAACTCTTTTCCAAATTTCATTGGCCATTCTGTGGTTGTAAACCACAGACATAGGTTGCTCTGCTAGTAAATGCCTGCTGTAGTTTACTACCGATTTCACGATGAGCTAAGAGATTTATATGAGCTCTTTCAGCATGAAATGCCGTGTCCTTCCAAAAGACTATTTGCAACACATAACTTGCCTCACTCTTTTTTGGGAGCCTATTAAAGACAGTTTCAGTTATTTTATGTCCTCTTTACATGAGTTTTTAGCAATGTCATGGATTTTCCAAAATTATTTGCTGTTTTGCCATATAACGTTAATTGGGTAAAATCAGGTAAATAAGTTCTGGTTGGAAGAAGGAAGGATAAAAAAGGTAAATATATATAGAAAAGCTAGTTTTAGGGTACATACCCTAAGATTTACTTTCAGTTAGCTCTCTGGTATCAGATAAAGTCATACCAGACAAGAAATTGCTCATGTCAACTGTACAGTAGAAAAGGAAGCAAAATTTGGAGCCAGCATGGATCCAATCTCAGCATTGCCATTTTGTAATTGTCATGCACCCGTATTACATATCCTTTTGAGACTCAGGAACACAAGCATTGCCATTCATCCTTCACAGGATTATGAAGTTTAAAATGTGGTTAATCAAAGCACCTGGCAAAAGTCTGGCACATAGTATTCACAAAACCAAATACTTGCACTTTTCATAAAACTAGCATCTAAGTCAATTGTTTTTGTTCAACTCTGCTTGCTTTCCATTTCCATTCTTCTGAGAATTCTGACATGCCTTTATGTCTTAGAATCTCAGGTGATTTATTTTTGTCTTATCAGAAAATACCGATGAGATCGATACTGCAGCACATGCAATTCATTGCCTGTACATGTAGGGTTGGAGCAGTTCATTCAGACATTCCTGATGATAGAGTGCTTATTGTTCGGGGCTACAAGACTAATTATGCGTTTAGCTCAGTGTAAGGCTGAATGGGAGAGCCCAAAGCTTTTAAGATGCTGTCTTCTTCTTTTTTTCTATTTCCCCTAGTTCTTTGTGAGAATAAAAACAACTGCCCGTATCCATTTCTACCTTAACTGAATGTCCTTTACCTGTTCCCACCTGTCCTCAATTTTAATTAAGTACTGTGCAATAGAAAGATATAGATTTTTTTAAAAAACCCAGAAGCACTTATTTGGACTTTGAAAAGTACTTCCCAAGCTAATTTAGCTTTAATTCAAGGTCATACACTGAGTTGTATGCAGAAAGACAATGAGTACAGAGGAATAAAACATGTTAATTTGCATGTTTTATATATTTGGAAGCAAGAAAAGCTTATCAGAAATTTCAATAACTCACTGAGCATTAATAATAAAAATATATTTATATAAAATTATATTATGCATTAATTATATAAATTATTTATATAAATTTCTTTTTGAGATGACCTACATTTACCATCATTTTGTTTCATTAGTTGACATTAATTTGTGGTCACTGAGATTGAGTTTCAAGTTTTATATAAAGATGTTGCTTTATTTTTTGATTAAATGTACTGTTGTTTAGGGGAATCACAGTGAAAAGATTTTACAGACCATTTCAATGCTTGATAATTTACCAGCAGAGCAGTGTGTTCATCTTCAATGACTTTGGTTATTGACTAATGGTTTCCCTTGTTTCATGAATTTAGAGAATTCCTTTGTTGCCTGCTGAAATGAGTATTTGCTCATCCTTTTTCTCTGGATCTACTTGTGTTTTAGTAAACTGGGAGATAGAGGGAACACTGGTCCAGTTGGTTAGTAGCAGCAGTATGTTAGTTTTAGTCTGAGCTACACATAACTAATGAGTTCTCTCCAGGACTTTCTCTCAGACTGTGGCGTGGCCTACTTATAAGTTTGTGGTGATGCGTCATACTTCCTGTCTCTTAAGTTCCAGAAGAAGCACTCATAGCAAATCACTATTTTCATAATGCAGTTAAAATGCAGTTACTGTTTATAATTAATTAGGAAATATAAAACATAAGGGGGATTAATGGATTAATATTTCTGAGTCTTTTCATTTTAGTTATTGTACCAAAACTGCAGCATTTTACTTTAGCATCTTGCCGTTAAATAGCTACAAATTTATAATATGAAAGAAACTTGAGCTTTATTAGTTTGTAAGTTTCTCATTTACTTTTAATTCTCCAAATTATTTTACAGTCATTTTAATATTCCTTCTATTAAGAATAACTCATAACTTTCAAAGAATTAAAATGAGGAAATTGGGACAAAGAAGTGCCAAGTGGGTTGGATCCTAAGGTAATTTATCAGGAACAGGCTGTACATGGAGTCTGTTTTCTAGTAGCCAATGAAGGGAGAAAGATTCATAGTTCAGACCCAAGGAAGTTAAAAGAAAGTGAGCTCTGAGACTTTAGAGTTCTCAGAGTGACAGCAGAGTAAGCACTCTGTGTGTGGTTCATTTTCTCCTGTTGTCCTGCTAGTCACAGTGGCAGTGCCAGTTGTCCTTCCAAAGGATGTCTAATGCTTGTACATTCTCCCAACATTGATCAGGTTTATAATCTCTCTGTCTGTCCATCTGTCTCTGTCTCTCTCACTGTGATAGAAGTTGAATCCTTGACCTTCACTCTGGGCTATATCACCAGGTTGTTTTTTAAAATTTATTTATAATACCTTCACTTTAGCACTGTTAACAATAGTCCATTTATTCTTTATTTTTTCCTGATACATATTAATTAAATAGTAAGTACAAATTATAGCAGTAAGTTCTGCAAGGAATTTAAAGACACCTCACACTTTGAAACTATCATTTATACCATACTGAGAGGAACAGAATTTATTTATTTATTCTTTGGTTCTGTGAGGGGGGGGGATTGAGCTTGTGACCTTGCACTTGTGAAGCAAGCACCAGAACCACTGAGCTAAATCCCAGGCTAGAGGCACAAAATAGGTGATGATTACTTAAACAGACTCACAGCTGTATTAATGTTTGTTCTTAACTACATTAAATTAAAAAAAGGGAGCTTTCTTGATCTGTAATAAACTAAAGATTTAAGTTTCTACAGCAAGTGTTGTTCTCTTAAAAGACTAAATTGAATATAACTCTTAAGTTCTGGTTCTATTGAATATGGATCCTGTTGGCATTTACACTTAGTGTGCTATTAAAATAAATTGACACTGGTGAGGTACTTGAGTGATAGTTTGACAGCTCGAAATTCTGATTGGACATGCACATCGCTTGCACAACTAGCTTTAAAGCTCTGTTTTGCATATTTACAAGTTGAGAGCATGGTGAAATTTATAGAAGGGATCTAAAATTTAATTGCAGTTGGGGAATTCTTTCTATACCATTTAATGAAATACTTCCATTTGACTTTACTTTTCTAATTTACCTTGTCAAGATTTTAATTAAAATGAACATTATAATGAAATCTAGAATGAAATGGATCATCAAAGGAATTTTTTGATTTGGTTGTGGTAATTAAGTAGAAATTGAAAAAACTATATCAAATTGGAAAACAATATTTGTTTTAAACTGAAAATATTACAGTTTGAAATGTTTTTGTCAATTTTCATCACTGAAATTGGTCCTAGCAGTGAAATGATTAGGTTGTCTAATACACTTGTTATCCACCGGACAGGCTAGTGGCACAATGGCAAAGGGAAAAGCAAAACATTTACAGTACAATCAAACTTGAGAAGAGTCATTTTGTATCCCATGTAAGGATTTCATTTCTGAGGGGCTTTATCTTGGAGTGTTTGATTTTTCTTTAAAACATCCAACCTCTGGACTCTGTATGACAATGAAAAGAAGACAAGTATTGACTGTATTATGTGTAATCTTGGTTTTGTGAAGGTTTGCCAATAGATTTTATAGGATAAATCATCAAACCTTTGGAGGAATTAATTTTTTACTAGATACCTAGTAAAAGCTCAGTAAACATTAAAATAAATGAGTGTTATATTCATGTTAGAGCTACTGCTGCCAGCACCTAAGACAATCCTCTCCCTATTCTTCATTTTGTACGTTAGCTATCAAAGCTTTAGATTGTGTCACCATTGATAATGGAGGGGAAGTGGAATAATCAGGTCTGTCCAGACTCACAAAGACTCATGTCTTACATGGCTTAAATTATTGTTGCACAGTAACCCATGTGCTTCCAAGCTCTTTGAATGTTAAAATTAATTATTAATTAATGTTAAAATTAATTAATGAAAATTGTTCAGTACAATTTTGCTTTATGTGAGACAACAAATTTTCCATGAAACTAGTTCTTTGTTTTTTTTTTAATTGAATTCTTTATTGGTACCATTTATATACATCTCAAAATCACATATAACATTGGGAAATTTGTACCAGTATATGCCACAAGTTAATTCTCATTTTTACCCACTCCCCCCTCCTCCCCCCTTATACATGCTCTTTTATTTTCTTTCTGTATCATATTTATTCCTTCCCCTCATCACATTCCCACACCAAGTTTCCTATAGAAATATTCCACTCTATAAAAGCTGTCCTACTTTCTAGAACTCATTTGCATCTACAGGTGTTCATGCCAGAGAGAAGATCCGGAAATTGTCTATC
>PVIC010043211.1:0-15512 GCA_004025085.1 Thryonomys swinderianus | reverse complement strand
GTTTGGGCCAGATTCCCTAAGAGGAAATAGTTACAATCCCAGGAGCAAATGCAACAGCACCGCAGCATTACGCTGCATTTCATTTGTAACGCTTTCACCGGAAACAGGAAACAGCAGAGGGCGGGCATTTCTCTGGCACGGTCTGCTCGGACCCCTTCAGTGTAGTCGGGCGGCTGGACCCGCACACTCAATCTTCCCAATCAGCAAGAGACTCTCCACTCACCACACGGGAGGCCACAGCGCTACAAGCACTCGGCCAAGCTCATCGCAGTTGGGAAGGAATCAAGATGGGAGGCCGAGCATAGGCCTGTCTGCTCTGAAGTGGGTCTTCCCAGTCCGTAAAATCTACTCAGCAGGTAGTGTGAACCGCCCCTTCAATAGCAGGGAGGCAGGATACAGGACGTTTTTATCAGTTGCTCTGCCAGTAACTGAAAAGCAGCGAATGGTGAGATTGTTTTACTTGGACAAATCCCAAGGTACGAAAACAGCCCCCTAACTGGGATAGTGAGGATTCCTAACCAGCCCTGTGTCAGTCAGTGCCTGACTTACGAAAACATTCCCTTCCAGAGACTGTTCATACGTCAGATTCATTTGTGAGTCCAGCAACGTGAATCTTATACACCTTGACCCAAATACGCAATAGAACACATCAGAAAACCGCACAACACACACAAACAAGCAGTAAAGCCCGACGTGTACTGCACTGCTGTACACAACTGCGCTGCACAGTGAGCGCACAGATGCCCAACCGTGGCAGTGTCCAGCGGACACGGGAGCCACCGCCCGGTCTGTTTGCAGCTACCGCGCTCCCGAAGGCGAGGTCCGCTCCTGTCTCTGAAAATGCACAGCTTGAATGTTTGAAGACCAGGGACAGCCCGGGCCCTTGATGGGTTAGGATGTCTATCCAGAACTGCAAGGAAGAGTGCGTCTCCTCGTGTGCGAGTGTTTATTAGAGTTCCCATTTTTCACCAGAGTTCACTGCCTTTTCTCTCTGCTTTCAGTGTGCCACATTTTTACTGATTTCTGTACATTTGTGTTTATATAAGTCTTAAAGATTTCCCAGCTGTCCAAACAACTGATTTCTCTACTTAAAGCTGCACTGTGTGTTTAGGCATCAAATTAGACTCCCGTCAGTTCCTTAGCATGCTACTATAATTTTAAACAGCGTTAACTCTGCGGCCTTCTTAGATTTTATGAAGTGCAATTTTTCAGACTAGAGCTGGCGGTTTGCGTGAAAAACATTAAAAGCACTCTAAGGAAACTCATAACATACTTTACCTGAAAATTAGAATGTATTTCTCTCTCCCTGTGTCCCCCATCCCATGTGTGTGTGTGTGTGTGTGTGTGTGTGTGTGTGTGTGTGTGTGTTGTGATTGTGGAAAGGTACACACATTGTCTTGGTTTATCTCCTCATTACTAAGACAAAATATCCAATACCCAAAGTTGGAGAAAAATTTATTTTGGGTCAACAGTTTCTCGAGGTTTCAGTCTGTAGTTGGCAAGTTCCAAGGCAAATTGGCATGGCAGCGGGTATCACACAGGAGAAACAGTCCATGGCAGGGCAGGATGCAGTGAAACAGCAGACAGCAGCAAGCCTCCTTCTTCTTCTGTGCCATTCAGCCTTTGGGGTGGTACTACCTGTACCCAGGATGGTGCTTTCCATTTTAATACCTAAAACTGTTCTGACCCAATCGGCGGGTTAATTTAGGTATGATACCCTTAGTCCACATTCACACACCTGAGATCCAGCTACCCCTAAAAACTTCTGTATCTTGATACAAGCCATAACACATGTGCATGAAACAATACTGTCAGTCATTTCTTTTTTACTTTATTTTTTCTCTATGATGTTTCCTAAATCTAGTCCATGATCTTTTTTTTTTCCATTTCTACTAGCATCTCTCATGACACGGTGTACTGATCACAGTGGGATTTTTCCCCCCTCAAAAAACAACAACAAAAAAGATTAATTGAACATTGGATTTCAGTGAAAAACTCCAAGTCATTCACTCAGCATCCTGAATTTTATTCCTGTATGAGACTGCCCAAGATTCTTTTTAGCAGCTGTTATAAATAAACCCAGTACCTCTCCCATCAAAAGTATTTTAGCACTCAAAATTATTTTTGATCAGGTTTACAGTGAGGTCAATATCCTTTATAATTTCCTTCTTGCTCATTCATATTAATCCAAAAGTTCAAAGTATTTGATTATAAAGGCTTTATTGACTATAGTTGCTACTTTTTATCACATTAGCTGGACAAGATTGGGTTCCTGTTTTCAAAACAGGAATACCCTTATTTGTAAATTACATGAGTACTTGTAAGCTGCCTAAACACCACAGTAATGTTTTGTATATTATTTTATACACACAAATGAAATTTTTAAAAGAAATTCATGTAGTTCTAACTAATTTTCATGAAGACTTGTGTCGCAGCCTGTTCCAACACTGACATGTATTTCTCCAGAAAGTTCTGGAGCATGGCTGTACCTTGCTTCTGAGCACCTGAGTGACATTATCCTGTGTGACTCCATCCAGGAAATCTGAGACTTCACCATCCCTGAGGACACCGAGTGCCATAGGACAGGGCAGCTGCCCACAGGGTCCTTCTTTTTTTTTTTTTTTTGAAACAGGTCTCGCTTTGTAGTTCAGGCTGGCACTGAGCTCATTATGTAGCCCATGCAAGCCTCGAACTCAGCAATCCTCCTGCCTCTGCCTCCCAAGTGCTGGGATTACAGGCGTGAGCCACCACACCTGGCATTGTGGTATGTGGCATTGATTGTTGGTGGGTGTGAGTCTCCAGGCCCAGCATCGTATGTGGTTACCAGGGATTGAACTCAGGACCTTGCGCTTGAGAGCCAGGTGCCAGAACCACTGAGCTAACCCTCTGGCCCCCACAGGGTCCTTCTTGTTCCTGTCACTATAAATAAACTGGACAGAAGGTGCCACAAAAGTGAGAAGAGAGTGATCCCCAGGCTTGCATAGGGTCCGGAAGGACGTCAAGAACAGTAGAGATTTTACAGATGCAGAATGTTTCATAAGTGAGGAAACAAAAGGAAGAGTGATGAAGATATTTCCGATGTGGGAGTGAGTTTCAGAACTTGAAATGAAAATTAAGAGTTCTAAGATTTCCAAATAATTTTTGATTTTTTTCTTTTTAAATTTTTTATCTTTATTGGTACATTGTGTGTGTGTGTGTATGTGTATCATAATCACACTTGATATTGGGAATTTGTACCCGTGTATGACACAATTTAATTCTCATTTTTTCCTGTTCCTCTGCCCACCCCACAACCCCCACCCCTAAATATATAAACTTTCTTTCTCTTTTTTTCTTATTACCATCACATTTTTTCTTTGCCCCTCATTACTCACACTTCCATCACATTTGCCTTTGAATAATTTTTGATTTTTATATCACTCTATGCTACTATGTTTTTTAAAAAAAAATGAACTCATTAATTTGTTTTTTAGTGATCACTCATGTGACTAAATGTAGAATTTTTACCATTTAAAATCCTCAATATGTGTATGTTGTGGGAGTGAGGGAAGTGTATGCTAGAAAGAGCTGAACTTTTCTTTCTAATACTGATCCTGCCTTTTATTCTATCCATCAACATGTTCAGTTTTATCACCTGTTTTTATCAGCTGTATTTCAGGTGTGCTACTAAGGGCCAAGTGATATCTTTGTAGTATCATTGTGTCCTGTGAGCTCTCACATGGTGCCTCCGGTAGCCACATACAACAGTAGATCCAGACTCTGCTACATCACCGCGGAAAATGACTCATCAACTTGGAAATAGCTACCCTTCTACCCAGGCATGGTTTTTCTTCTCCGCTAGTCACACTTAGGTCATCCTGAAATCCCAGACGAGTCACATGTTATTCCTAAGTGTGAAGATAACGAGAAAACTTTTTAAGCCTGTACTGAACATTGTAATGCTGTTTGTACCATTTAATAGGTGTTATTCCAATATAATTGATTCATTCCAGGAAAGTAGTTGAATAAATTTCTTAAAATACTTTTCCTACCAATAAATATTGGTGCTCACTCATGGTATATAAGAAACACTTTTACATCTGCCAAGCCAAAGCACCCACACAAATTTATTCTTGGCATTTAAAGCAGATATGATTCTATTATTTCAGCCCAGTTGAGGCTGGATATTAAACTTTCTTTTCCCAGATCTTCCTGTGACATACATATACTTTTTTAGTTTAATAAATTCATTGGTCATACTATTTTCTGGGCTAAACCATCGATTCTTATGACAAAAACAAAGGAATAAAATGACTGGTTTGGATACTCCGATTCACTGGTCACTCCAAAATGGTCACTCCAAATGCCTCTTTTATGACAGAACAAGAGAAAGTATCTTACTACAGTGAGCCAGTGCGTGGTTTCGTGTGTACAGGTGCAACAGAGCATCCTGGGTGATTTGCAGCAGAAATTTCTCTCCCATTGCTCAGCAGGTAGGACTGTGGGCCCAGCGTGGACAGGCTTTGCATGGGTCCCTTCTGCATGGGTCCACTGCTACCTTTTCAGTAGGTGAAAACTGAGGGAACACAATGGAGTCTCTTTTCTCGGGGCAGTAAGCTCACTGGCAAGGGCTGTCCCTTGGTTACCTTATTAGCTTCCAAATTTCCCACCTCTTAAAACTGTATGGTCGGGCTGGAGGGTTAGCTCAGTGGTTCCGGCGCCTGTCTTGCAAGCACAAGGTCCTGGGTTTGATCCCCGGTAACCACATACAATGCTGGGCATGGAGACTCACGCCCACCAGCCATCAATACCACATATCACAGTGCTGGGCATGATGGCTCACACCTGTAATCCCAGCACTCGGAAGGCAGAAGCAGGAGGATTGCTGAGTTTGAGGCTTGCCTGGGCTCCATAGTGAGCTCAGGGCCAGCCTGAACTACAAAGCGAGACCCTGTCTCAAAAAAAAAAAAAAAAAAAAACTGTATGGTCACATTAGAAGCTACAACTTCAGTGGAGAAATTCTGAGGAGACACCAGAGTTCAGCCCCATTGCAAACTGTTATTTTTCTTTAATAGTGACTTAGTAATGTTAAAACAAAATTATTAATATCTAAGAGATGATGTATTGATTGATTTATATTCCAGTCTTGAGCAAGTACATTGCTACAGATGGAATAAGAGTAACATAAAGTTACTGGATGTATGTTTAAAACACATTCTCTGAATTCATGAAATAATATTTGTTTGAAAGAAATACTCAAAGCACGCTTATTTTCTCTTTTACTTAAAATATAAAATGAAAATGCTGGTTCAAAAAGTAGTACAGAAATAGATTTGAGTCACTATTTCATACAAGTTTTATGAATAGGCTAATCTAAGAAACATTACAATTTCTTTCAAAATGTAACTGTATTTTGTTGTGGGGTGGGTAAGGGAATGGGAAAAAAATGAGAAATCATGTTGTATGCTGGAACAAATTGCCAATATTGAGTGTGATCATGATGTATATACACAATGTATCAAGAAAGATTTTTAAAAATCCTACACCTGTAATCCCAGCAGTCTGAAAAGCTGAGGCCAAAGAGTGTCAAGTTCAAGTGTAAATGGGACAGTTAGCAACTTCATGAGACCCTGTCCCAAAATTTTAAAAATAAGACAGTGTATAGACGTCAGGGTGAGGCTCGGCGTTCAATCCCCCGTCCGTGGAATCTGGCCCAGCGTTTAATGTGGAGATGTGAGTCCTTCGCGGGAGCTGTCCGCTCTGTGCTGGCACCGCTCGCTAACCCGCTTCAGACTGATGAACGTGACTCCTCTGGGGGCGAGGGTGACACGTGGAAGCGGTTTAAGCCGGTCACCTTTCGAGTCCCCCGTTCTCTCTGTTTCCTTTCTGTTTGCTCACGTTTCCACCGCGCCACGACGGGGCTAAGGCGTCGTTCTGACAGGCGGGCTGAGTAGCGGACTCTGCAGCCCAGCGCTCCGGTTGAGTCTAATGAAAGGCAGGCGGCACTCTGTCCTCCGGGAAATTCGTCATGATCTCGCTTTCTATTTTGGGGTCCTCTGCTCCTGTCTGATCTTCCTGCACCGCGAGCCGTTTGCCGTCCTGTGCTGGCAGCTGGAATGGCGACGATCTGTTCCCAGCTGCCTTCGGAGGACCCGCTGTCAGCCTGTCACACTGAGCGCCCTGAACGTCACCTCCGTGCACCTGGGCCTCGCTTGGAACATTCCCGGGAACCCTCCTTCGCCGGCGCTGCCTGGGCTCGCGGTCCCCGGGCAGCAGCCGCTCGCCTGTCCGCCCACGCGTGGGGGTGATGCCGTCGCCCCGAAAAGGACTGTGCGCAGCAGGCAGAAGAGGAGCCGGAGGAGCTCTCTGCTCTGGCCCCTCCGTGCTCCCCGGAGACTGACTCGTAACAAGCACCCACCTGAGTTCAGTTCTGTGCTCCGGGGTCAGCAACAATAGGCCCATTTTACAGGTGGTTTCAAGATGCCTTTTTGCCTATTGGTCCTACCTCCTAAAGGCGAAAGGAAATCTGCTTTAATGCAATAAGGACCTCACAAAATGAATAACAGGTATAAAAGGATATGGCTGGAAGAAATCTTTGAGTTTAACAGATAAAGCAATCATCACATGGAGAACAGGGTTGGTGTCAGGGTGTAACATTCGATCCAAGATCACATACTTAGCATCAGGGACAAACGTAAAATCCAAACCCCAGAAGTGACCCTGGACTCAAGGATGTAGCATTACAGTGATGACAAAGGCTCCATGGAAAAGGTGGTGTCACGCAGGGTCGTGGCTCTGGAGTGCCTTCTGTGTGGATCCTCGCACACGCACACACATACACGCACACCCAGACACACACACATGCACAGAGCTGGTCTAAGGGTCTCTTTCCTACCAATGTACATTCAGAGTCAAACTGAGCACTGTTGTGTGTCTTCCTCGCTTTCAGTGCAGGCACTGCGTCCATCACTGGCGCGCTGCCGTATGGAAGGGTAGAAATGAGGTTGCTCGGCCTCCCCCAAGAACATTTTAAGACGTAAAGCACAGGTGAACGCAGGTGCCAGAGAGTTTTTGACAAGGAACGTCATAAAAAATATCTACTTGTGCTGTCGATTCCAAATAGACTTAAACTGGAAAATTTTAAACCAGGATAGATTCAGAAAAAGACAACCAGATGGTTAGGAGTCTGAAAACCCTGTCTTATATTTAATGTTGCTAAAGGAAATGTGTAGGGGGAAATACTAAAACCATCTCTAAAACATTTGAAGATTTCTCACCTGGACGAGGAAGCAATAAATGTGATAGAAAGGGAAAATATAAAACCATAGATATAGATTACAAGGATATATATATATTTTTTTTAACAAAATAATGAGAAGAAAACTAGAGAGCTCACTATTATACAGATGCTTTATGAAGTACCTAAATAATGATTCACTGATTATTTGTAAAATTAAAAAAAGGCAAGTGACCTAACACCCGGTCAAGATACATAATGGTACCAACACCTGTTAGATGTTAGATAACACAAGATGAAAGAGTGGTCTCTCAAAGTGTGTCACTTTACAAGATGCTGTCTTATTTTTAAAAGTTTATTTTTGGCATCTAGAGAATTTTTTTTCTTATTTTGAACTCACTAAGGGACTTTATAATGCTCCTCATATTATCCTTCTTAGTTCCTTGAGTCATGTGTTATGTACAAAGAGGAGGAGGGCACAAAATTAAGTGTCCTCCAGCAGGGTGCAGTGACTGTAAGTTGTGGAAGGTATGTTACAATATTAGAGTCAGCCAAGAAGGCTATTTAGAAATGTAGGGCCTTTGCTCTATTCCAGTCCTATTTTTAGAACCTCCAGAAGTAAAGCTGGAAAAAAAAAATGCTTTTCTAAATGCTTTATAAGTGAGTATGAGCACAGTGGATTTGGAAAATCACGCCAGGAAGCTAGGAAGCACGTTTGCCTGAAATCCTGAGACTGCGCAGAGAACGTGATACAGGCCGCAGGGAAGTGGCGGGTTCTGGTCCGGACGACAGCGAGAGCCAAGGAGGAGAGGGGTGGAAAGGCGGAGAGCGACCAAGAAGTATAAAAACCTGCAGATATCCGTGGGCGATGCATTGCTGTCGGTGATAATATCCTGAAGAAGGTGTAGAAGAAAAAACAAACAATGGAGAAAGTGTCCTCTTTGTACGAGTTGCTCGGAACCTGTTCCGTTTCTGTGAGGAGTGTGTTTCTCGGGGCCGCATCGTCCGCTCTGTAGGGAAAGAAACACAATGTGCAAGTCCGCTGGGTTGCTTTATGTTGGGCTTTGCAGGCAGGAAAGAGGGAATTACCGCAACACACCACCTCCTCCATGGATGGCGAACTTCTCAGTGACTCAACAGCACACTGCGGCACGCGTGCCAGGGGTTCGCCACCCCTGCTTTACCCTCAGCAAGGCGGTGGCCCTGACTTCAGATCAGCAGTCATCCTCACATGCCCCGCGTGCTACAAGGCCTCCCAGGCTGAGTGAGCTTTAAGAGGGAACGCAGGTCAGAAGGGTGAGTGTGAAACCCTGCCAGGCACTGCACACGTTCGTGGCACGGGCCTGGCACTGCTTCTGGTTCATTCTTTTCTAAAGGTTGATGCCACATAGGTGGGCGCAGCCTGTTCCAACGAAGCTCCTGCATGGCAGCCCAGTAGAGTCATTGACATACCTTCAAAGGGCTGTGGTGTTTTCCAAGAAGCGTCACGCAGGAAACAAAAGCCCATATCATCCTCCGGCTTGTTGTTGGACAGGGTCGTGGTGTCGACCTTCGCCATCCGTGTAAGGAGAGAGCGACCTCCCAGTGCAGATGCGGCCAGCCCGAGTTACCAGGGACGCCTGGTGCCACGGCCTCCTGTGCATGCCCAGAGAAAGAGACGGGGGGAGGTAGAGCCAGGTATCGTCGCACAGAGGAAAACACGCCCTGAACCCCCTCGGCCCGGAAGCGGATCCCAGTGGGTGCTGTGGCTCCAGCTCGCTCTGAAGCAGCTGTGGCCGGAAGTCCTGGCAGCGGGACCGGGACAGAGAGAGACAGAGTCAGCCAGCAGGGTGTGACAGGTGCTACAGACCCCAACTCCACCGAGAGCGGTTTACTTTCAAAATGGTGACACGACCGCGTTGGCACGGGAGTTTCTAAAGTGGAGAAGGGAGCAATCCTCGTTGCTCCCGTGCGGGACCCGAGGCCCCGTGTGCAGCCCTGTCGGGAGCTGTGACAGGCGGTGAGCGAAGGTGGCTGGAGACCTGTGAGCAGGCCAGCGCCCTTCCTGACCCACAGAGGGAAACACGCGTGCTCGGTTTGACAGCATCCGTGCAGACGAGAACTAATGGATTGCACACACTCGTGCAGGGTGAACTAAACTGTTTGGTTTGATGATTTCGAAAATGACAGAACCTCAGGCCCTGAACATGTCCAACGTGTTAAATTAATTTAGTTAAGATTTAACGTAGACCCAAAAACTTTAATAATCAACATGTGTGTTGTCATACGTCACACTTTCCCCGTGTACAGCTAACTTTCTCCCATCATAGCTAATATGAGGGAGTTTAAAATAACCTATCCAGGGCCAGAGATTTAGCTCAGTGGTTCCAGCGCCTGCTGCGCAAGCACAAGGTCCTGAGTTCGATCCTGGTAACCACATAGAATGCTGGGCATGGTAACTCACGCCCACCAACAATCAATACCACATACCACAGTGCCAGGCGTGGTGGCTCACGCCTGTCATCCCAGCACTCGGGAGGCAGAGGCAGGAGGATTGCTGAGTTCCAGGCTTGCCTGGGCTACATAATGAGCTGAGAGCCAGCCTGAACTCAAAGCGAGACCCGGTCTCAAAACAACAACAACAACAAAAACAAAACCTATCCACTCAGCAAATATTTTGAGTGCCTTACATATCTAGTATTATCTCAGCAATCATGATGTAGCAGTTAAAAAAAACAGTCTCTTATAATCATAAGTAAGGGATTGTAATCGTAAGTAATGTCACATGGTAAATGTGATGAAATGTTAAGTGAATAAGCATGTAATAAAAAGCTCACTACCTTTTATCAGGGACTTAAATTTGCTTTTAATTATTTTTTAATTCAAAGTACTATTAAGTTGTAGATTTGAAGAAGTGAAATGTAGGGAGAAATATATTATGATAATTTCTAAGCTTTCTGGTTTAAGGTTAATGATTGTTGTGTAACTTCGTGGACCCTTTCCTTTAACAAGTGCATTTTCTGTAATAAAAGTAAATGTACATTTTTGCATATTTCCAAAGAAGAAGTCACAAACGTTAGTTTATTGTATCTTTCCTCTTTGTGGAAATGAGGAAGTGCTAAAACCCACCGGAAATATTAACGTTATTGCTATATCAATATCCGTATCAATGTCTTATTTCTCCTTTAAACCCCACTCAGTATATATTGAGAGGATAAATTTACAGACCTGGGGTTTGTTCCAATTTTTTTGTCTTTCCCTTGCTGGTCTCCTCACTTATGGGAAAGATGATAGTGACACATTCGCCATTAGGGATGTAAAATGTCTTCAAAACTCCTAGGGAAGATGTGTTCTCCACTGAGGCATTTAGGGAAACAGCTTCCATCATTCTTGGGGGCCCCCGGTGGTAGGACCCTCACCGCATCCCAGAGGAGTTCGGATCGGCGCTGTGTGTCCGGTGTGTGCTTCGGGACTTCCCAGTTCATTCCCGGCAGCCTGGCTCTGGCACGAGCTGGAAACAGCTTGTGAAGGAAGCAGAGTAGCCTGCACCTTCCTCTGGGCACAGCTGGTGAGTCGCCAGAGTCCTCTCGGGTCCTTAGGATCCTTAGGATCCGCGGGCATCAGTGCCCTCCAAGGAAACAATGAAATCACAACAATCTGTCCACGTGTTCTTTCTTTTTCCTGAAACAAATACCCAGAAACGTTCATTAGATCCTCACAACTTTAAAACTGTTAAATTTAAATGTTCAGCTTTAGAAATTCCCAGATCCAGAGCCAATAGCACCCTGAATAGACTGACATTAAAAAAAAATGCCTGGAGTGGGGCCATATCCTTTATTCGTACTTTTTCTAGACATGGCCGTGATTTTTCAATTTGGCCTGAAAAAAATCGCAAGCTCTGTTGCACCGCGGTGGGCATTGTCGGTACCTAAATGTTCTCAAGTCACCATAGAAACCTGCAGGGAGGAAAGAAAAGCCAATGGCCAGGTTGGCAAACGGTGTATAAGCAGGCTGGAGCGCCGAGCCAAGGGCTTCTGATGCCACAATTCGTTCCAGTAAACACCAGGTTGCACAGGCTGGGCCATCTCCATAGCTGCGCCAGCGGTGTCTTTGTGAAACTCCACACGGGCTTCCTAAGCGAGGGCCTGGAAGTTCCGTAGATGACCCATCCACAGTCACATTTCACGTTTGAGTACTCTGAAGAGGACTTTAAAAATCACACGATTTCATGTACGCTTCGCCTTCTGTTGAGAACAACTGAAATTCTCCCTTATTTCATCTTCTCGCTTTGCCGCTTTTTAAAGTTATTAAGCAATTAAAATGACCCCAAATATATATTTTAATACAAGTCATTCAAAAAGTCTGAAAATAATCTTTCAAACATCTTGCAAAAACCCACTCTAGAGCTTTACTCCTGCCTGACTCTCTAAAACTACACAAAAAGAAATGAAAGGTAAAATTATGGAATCTG
This sequence comes from Thryonomys swinderianus, assembly GCA_004025085.1. Taxonomy (NCBI): domain Eukaryota; kingdom Metazoa; phylum Chordata; class Mammalia; order Rodentia; family Thryonomyidae; genus Thryonomys; species Thryonomys swinderianus. The sequence goes on along the minus strand of PVIC010043211.1, from coordinate 3,846 downwards.
TGCCAGGCGTGGTGGCTCACTCCTGTCATCCCAGCACTCGGGAGGCAGAGACAGGAGGATTGCTGAGTTCCAGTCTTGCCTGGGCTTCACAGTGAGCTCAGAGTCAGCCTGAACTACAAAGCGAGACCCTGTCTCAAAAAAAAAAAAATTACGGAATCTAACGGATCAATCTGCTCTCTTCCCAGTAAGAATAGTTCTGGTCCACTCCAGTCCCTGCCTTTGTCAGGAAACACAATGAGCAGCCGCCACTGAGACCAAAGACAAGGAGCAAATTAAAATGATATTGTGGGACTTGTTTTTTCTCTTTTATTAACTAGTGCGAATGCATTCTTCTGCTATCTTTTCCTATCTGATGTCCTTTCTGTATCCTATCATCCGTCCAGGAGACCATTTTACTTAAGTCTCCATAGATTGCCTGCTTACCTGTGATAATGCCTCAGACCCTTCCTGCTTTGGATCACCTTACCAGGTTTCAAGGTTGCTTAGCTGAGTATTTTGGAAAACTATGGGTGATTTGACTACTTTTATGGTTAAACCATGGTTGTGAACTGTTTTGCAGGGGATGACAGAAGGAGCTATTTGTCAGTCCTATTGAGAATGTACGCTCCGGAGTCACAGGGAGTCAGGGGAAACAGTCCAGACTGACGGGGAGGGAGCACTGGTCAGGGGTCCCCCTTCAAAGCCCTCCCCCTGCCCCCTTTCCATGCTGCATAAAAATCACTACGTGCGGCCAGACGTAGGGCGTGCAGAGCCGAGTTCTGTCACTTTAAGAGAGAAGATGAATTTATTACTTAGAGAAATTTGCAAAAGAAACGTGTTTCTTCCTTCCTTGTTTATAAAGTATTTGAACTTCCTGTATATACGCCACTATATTTGTGTATTTCATATGAATGTTTATAAGCTAAAGGAGTTGGAGCTGCTCTGTGAATTTCTAACGAGTTACTGCATGGACCCCCTGCGCCATTTCTCATTTCTAACCCAAACTCTCCCACCCCAGGAAAGAGGGATCTGACCTCCTCTCTTCAGTGTCTAGATGGCTGGGAGCCCGTTTCCACTATACGAGTACTGCGCTGATGGGTGTGATATTTACCCGGAGACACAGCTCTGCCAACCATGGACCAGCGCACAAAGTTTCCACTCTCATTAGCTTCAGAGAACGTACTTATTTGCAAAGTTACCTCCCACCACCCCATTCCCTTCAGTCAAATTTTTCCATCCATTGGTCCTTCCCCAAAATCCTCATGCTGCGGTCTGCAGTCTGTCTTGGTACGCCACGAACTCATTTCTGTGTATGTAAATTCATAGATGTTAAGACTTTTACCCTCTGTGCTCCCAAGTTCTGCGTGTATTGACCAATGTCTATTGTCACGTATTCACCACTGTGGTATCATATGGAAAAGCTTCACTGCTATTAAGTCCTGTGTTCTTTATCCTTTCAAGCTGTCCCTCTGTTGAACCCTTGATAAACACTACTTTGTTTCCACGTCAATAGCTTTGCCTGTTGTCACAGTGCTTTTTTGCACTGAGCGAGACTCATGAATGGATGTCTTCGCATGGATGGGTGGCCCAATCCAAATAAAGTATTTCAGTGCAAGATATACCACAGATTACTTGGCTATTCACCTATTAATAGATATTGTGATTCTTTTCAATTAGGATAAGTTACGACTAAAGTTGTGCATCTTTAGTGTGCATTTTTTGCAGTTTTTGTGTGGGTGTATGCCTTTGTATCTGTTTGATAAATAACCATAAATGCAATAAGTAGGTCGACGGTAAGAACTTGGGTGTCTGTGAAGAAGGCTGCTGCAGTCTCCACATAGCATTTCCAGTTCCCTGTAGCGAAGAACAAAAGCTTCTATAATTCTGCACCTCCTCGCTAGCAACTGTTCCCAGAGCAGCGGCTGTTTTCAGTGCTTCTCGTCGTGTGTAGCGATGGTTCCTAAACTTAAATTACAGGTCTGTAATGAAAAGTACCTAGGACACTTTCATGCGATTCTGGTCATGAGTATGTCTTCTTTCATGAATTATCTTTTACCTGTTTTTTAACTGATTTTCTTGTCATTGCTGGGTTTGGTGGCACATGCCTATGTTTCCAGAACTTGGGAAGATCATCTTCAGTTCAAGGCCAGCCTATACCTCATGGTGAAACCCGATTGCTCCCCCCCAAAAAAATATGCATATTTAAAAAATTTCTACCAGAAAAATATTGTTATCTCTTTTTCGTTCTCTTAACAATGTCCTTGATGGGGTACTGTGATTAATTTGCATACATCCACTTGCCAGTTTTCATGGGCTTTTGTTGTTACCTCTAAAATGACATCACTAAACTAAAAGCCACATTTCCTGCTTCATCAGAAGATATAGAGTTTTGTGTTTGCACTGAGGCCTTCTGTATGGCTGTTTTTGTTTTGTGAAAATTTGAAACTTGAGTCTTAATTTCTTTTTAAAAACATGGACATAGAGGGGCCCGAGATTTAGCTCAGTGGTTCCAGTGCCTGCCTAGCAAGTGCAAGGTCCCTGATTCAGTCCCAGTAACCACGTAAAACAGTTCTGTGCATGGTGACTCACACCCACCAGCAGTCAGTACCACATACCACAATGCCAGGCATGGTGGCTCACGCCTGTCATCCTAGCCCTTGGGAGGCAGAGGCAGGAGGATTCTGAATTTGAGTCTTGCCTGGGCTACATAGGAAGCTCAGCGCCACAAAATGAGCTCAGGGCCACCCTGAACTACAAAGCAAAAGCCTGTCTCAAAAAAAAAAAAAAAATCATTGACATACAACTCTTTAGCACCCTTTATTGCACACTGTGTTGGACACACGTTATTGGACACACTGGTGCACCTTTACTCCTTCATTTACTATATTTGTGTAGGTTTATTTCTGAACTCTGTATTATATTCCATTGGGATGACTGATTCTCTCGCCAGTATCTCTCTGAGAGGCCTTGAAAACAAGTCCGATAAGTCTCTTACATTTTTTGTTCTATTACAGCATTATGTTGTCTGTCTTATGTTTTTTGATTCTCTCTATATTTTACAATCAGATTATTGAAATGCAAGAAATAGTTTCCTCAATCTTAGATTAAGATTACCTTTGAACTGGGATTTAGCTCAAGTGGTACTGCACCAATCTTGGATGCACAAGGGCCCAAGTTCAATCCTCGGCACCACAAAACAATAAATAAATAAATAATAATTTAAAAACATTTTTAAAAGATTACATTAAATCTACATAGATAATAATGGACAGACTGACAACTTAGCAATACTGATTTTCAAACACTTTAACATGAAATGTTCCATTTATCTAGATTTTCACTCATTTCTTTAATCTTATTTCTTTCGTAAGATTTGTCATTGTACTTTTTTATTTATGGCCATGTATTTTATTTCTCTCTGATTCTGTAATTTTTTTCCATGTGAAATTAAAATTCTTCATTCCTCCTCAGTAGGAAGACAGTTCATTTTTACATATTGTAACACATTTTAACATTCTGTAGCATCGTTCATACTATGTATCTATTAAATCTAGGTAGTTATATATGTGAGCTCAGTACTCTCTATGTAGAATTCTGCCCTTTACTGAGTACAGAAATGAGTGGTTGGACATAAATTACTTATTTTACACGTACCTATCATATGCTCGTTTCTGAAGAGGTGTTACAGTACTTGAAGAATTTGATTTGTGACGCTTGATTAACCCTATTTTTTATTTTTCCCTCTGCGGCAGAGAACATGGGTTAGTTATCTCCTGGAGATATACTACTTTGTATTATCTTTAATTTTTATTTGGAAAACTGGTATGTTTTTAGGTCAAAGCCCTCCTAATGGAAGTGTAGGTTTAG
>PVIC010043210.1:0-15501 GCA_004025085.1 Thryonomys swinderianus | reverse complement strand
CTCTCTCTCCCTTTCTTTCTTTCTTTCTTTCTTTCTTTCTTTCTTTCTTTCTTTCTTTCTTTCTTTCTTTCTTTCTTTCTTTCTTTCTTTCTTTCTTTCTTTCTTTCTTTCTTTCTTTCTTTCTTTCTTTCTTTCTTTCTCTTTCTTTCCCTTTCTGTCTTTCTGTCTTTTTCTTTCCCTCCACATCCATCTCTTAGTTCCTTTCTCTTTAGCAAAAGATCTATTTTTCTATTTCCTATCATTATCATTCATTTTGCTCTTTATATGTTGTATTTTTCAGATATGAGAGTTGTGATATTTTAACTTGTATGTCTTAATTCACTTAACACTGAGAACTCAGTGCATAGTTTATACTTCTTTATGGATGCATACTACTCCATTTTGTATACAAGTCACATTACAGCCTTCTAAAATATACAGCAAATATTTAGCCTTCTGAAACCAATTTAGCTCAGTTATTATCTTCAATATTTATACCATGGAGCTGTATTATAAATAAAAAATATCACATCTCCTTTAATTTTTCCTAGAAATTTGAATAAAAGGATCCAATTTACTGATTTTTCTTTTTGGTACTGATAATTGAATCCTGGGTTTTCATACTTTACTACATTCCTAGCCCTTTTATTATTGTTGTTGTCATCATTTAAAAATGTAAATTTAAATTGATATTTCTATTAGTGTTTTGGGACACAGTCTAGCTGAATCCCTGAGTTGCCCAGGCTGCGCTTGAACTTGTAGTGCTCCTGTCTCAGCCTTGCAGAGTGCTGGGATTATAGGCACCACAATTCCTGGCTGATTTACTGAATTTTATAGTAGAGTTCATGGTAATAGAATGGTAACTTTTGTTGAAGATGGTGTAGCCACTGAGAGTACAGTGTTTCTGATTTTCTTAAAGGATAAAATGCTGAGAATCATAAGTAGAAAACAAAATTTTTGCAGTTTACTCTGGTCAATTAAATTTGCTTCTAAGCTAAGGATACTTTTAGATTCAATTCTTTGGAGAACTCTAAATTTAAACATGATGAGCTATTTTATACACTATTTCTAGTTACCCTTCATAAATTAAAAATTGTTTCTTTTTGTGGAAAATCTACATGTCATCATAAAGATAGAATACTGCAGCATAGACAAATGTGATGCTTAGAGAGTTTTATTTCCTTCTGTATCCTTTGATTAAAGCTTTAGACAGTTGAAGTAAATTCATGAGTGACAATCAGGGATAAACAGATGTTTGGACTCAGCAGACTACAAGTCATGGCCATGACACATGAAGCATCCTTTGAATAACATCTTTCTTCCTGTTATCTAATGGAAGAAGATTAGAGCCATTTAAAAATATACCTTGTAATTCTACCTCTCAGTGAAAATTTAAAAAGTTTGTAGCCAATTAATTTCCAACTCATCCCAAAGAAAAATGATCATTAAAATGATCATTAAAATTATCAAGTATTGGAAATAAAATCCTATGACATGATCATCCTTAGCCCTTAATTAACACAGATGTGTAATTATCATAGAATTTGACGATTGGGCAGTCAGCAATAGATATTTGCTATTTGCTAGACAATTTAGATTTAAGGATGATCGACATTTCACCTGGCTAAGAATAAGAGCTAAGGTAGCACTTTTGGATGTTGCTTATTATGTGTTTTTTGGTTATTATTGGCACTGTATTATGGTAAGGTATTCAGTGTTCAGATAGTAAAAGCGTTGAGAAATTAAGACAGCCATTCGTGGCGGGGATGTCGGTCAGCCTGGACTGGGATGAAAGGGTACCGTGAAGGGACAGCGATGTAAGTCGAGTGTGGAAGTAACACTGGGATGTCAAATGCTAGATGACACTTGTTGGGAAAAGGGCAACAATGAAGAATCTGAATAGCAGAGTCATTTTAAAATTTCATTGGGAATCATGTACGTAAAAGTGAGCTTCAAGGTGTGGAATTGTTACATACTGCAGAGGACTTTGAATGGTTGTATTTCATTTCATGAGCAATACGAAAATCTCTTGGGTCTAAATAGGATGCAGTTTGCCATGGCTTGTAGAAAAAGGAAAATTAGTCTGCAAAATAATGACATAAGAATTTCACCCAGGATGATAGCAATGGAACTAAATGAAAAACTGAGTAGGAAAAGTATTGTATTAGAATAAATACACAACTGAGAAAATGTTTAAAAGCAGTCTTGGCATAGAGGGTTTAGGGGTAAGTCTTATGTTTTATTGTCTAGAGGACAAATAAGAAAGGTATGTTATAATAAACAAGTAAAAATATTAGGCAAATTAATTTGAGCCATAAGACTAATAGTTTTAGGTTTAACCTCCTTGAGGTGATTATTTCAGTGAGTCCAGCAGAGGCTTCCAGGTGCGCAGGATACAGTTATAGATGCCTGATTCCAACACAGACCTTAAGGCTCTGACAGTTTGCAAACTGTTTACATTTACTTGTAAATTAAACACGTATGAATTGATAAGGCCAAAGGAACTAGTGAGTAGAGAGAAGGAAAGCTGGGTCGGGGTGTTTCCTGCTTTAGAGTGCCCCATCAATGGTAGAAAAAGGGGCGTAAGGTAAAGATTTAGGAAAACATTTCTGCTCATACAGAAGTAGGAGGGAGAAGCCTATGAAAGAAATCACAGAAGGAAAAGTGTACTTGTAGACTAAAGTAAGTGAACACTAGGTTTTTTGGCCTGGATGTATAGAGATCTTAATGTTTTCATAGGGTTTTAAATTCTATTTCATTTTCTTATTTTACTATTCTCACACAATTTGCTAAAATAATGTATGTCCTGTTCATATCAGGCAAATTGCTAGTTACTTAAAAGCAATTCAGTGCCTTTAAATATTGCCTTAGTTTTATCCTTAAGGGAGGGTAAACTTTCCTTCAGAAGGGATCTTTTAGCAAAGTTTTCTGTATTAGGAAATCTAGTGTATTTCTGCTTCAAATTTCCTTTATTTGATCTCTCCGTATTTTCTGAGCGAGTTTTCCTGGGTAATACACCTGGCTTTGTGTGACATATACATACAAAATCTCACACACACACACACACACACTTGTGAACCTGGCCAATGAAACTCTTTTGCAAAGTTTATGGAAGGCATATGTTTTATTGTAGTTCAATGTGAGTATCGTCTGGGTTTGAGTAACTGTGTTTATTTACTGAAGAGAAATTGAAGAACATATCAAATTGTAGTTCAGGTGTTGGCTGCCGAAGCATACATAGGTGAACCATCACTGAGAACACTTAAAAAAGAACTAAAAATTCAAGAGGAGGCACTTTAAATGGTACTTCAGAAGATATTGTCCCCAATCATTCAGCCATAATTTGGACATCTGATAATTCAATCATTTTAAGTAAAATTTGGAAAATGATGATTAGAACTATGTGTTATTATAAAAGGATACTGCAAGGCATTTGGCTTCTGTATGTGTTTGTTTACTTAAATGGACAGATCAGTTGGTACAAACACATCTGATTTATGATTGATATCTAAAAATAAAATTAATTGATGCCATGGTGACATTTTTCTAAATAAAATAGAAAAGAATTGATACTATATCTAGGAGCGCTCACCTTCTGGAGCACCAATAATTTGGTGCCCATGGCATTTCACAGAAAATCGTTACCATTCTGTATTTGCAAAAGTGCTATATTTCATGGAAACTTATCAAAAGAATTTATCTTTTGGGAATTCTATGTGACTGTTTATTTCATAAATGTGTCTTAAATATGAGTTGATGGGACAGGTTTATTACGTCATTTAACTTCAACTATGAAAGTATAAAATTTTAGCCATGTTTGGCCTGGATCCCTATTAGGAACAGACATGGTCTTGTTTGCTATAGGTATACAGAGATATGCTTGGTGACAGAGCATGGCCAGGGATCTTAGCTGGAATAGGGCAATCAGCGTAAGTTACACAAAGCAGTTTGGGAAGGAAGACAAGGCCATGGTATGGGCTACCTTGACAACAGGATTATTACTTTTGTTGTAGTTGAAGAGTCATTGGTGGCTTTTCCCCTGAAAATTATTTGTTAGCCAACTTGCTTTGGGATCAGTGGATAGAACTGATCACAACAAGTAGATAGAATATGCAATGCAGAATTGTCAGCAAGGAATAATGCTGCCTGAACCACAGAGATAATGATGAAAATGGAAAGACAAGATGGACAGGAAAGACAGTTTGGGGATAAAATCTGTGACACAGAAATTGAGAGTAAAGGAAGTGGAGAGCCTAAGTATCCAATAGAAATTTTTCTGAGCAGAGTTAGGAGAAATTCATGGGTGCTGGTGTAAAAGGATCTCACGACTTCAGTCTTTAAAACACATTTATTGTTTAAAAAACAAATGTTGTATCATACTTATAGAATAGATAATAACTACATTTTCTTTGCCTACCCAAGGAATTAATATGTGTTAGCCAAAGACATTGTTATATTATCTAAAGTTTGAAACCAGATATGTGGTTAAGCCAATAAAATAGAGCCAGTGATACATTAAAAGAAAATTATAAGGATTAATGGACCTTCTTCAGATGGCTACTGGGAGCTGTCAGATGGCTTTGGGGCTGCCATACTAAAGAATGGATGGAACTTTATTTTTCATCTTTATTGACTAAGAAGAGCAGAATATTAGTATTTTTTTGTACAACTTTCAATCTTTATAACAGAAATACAAAGATACCTATAATTTTCAATGAACCCTTGGATGCTAGCTATGAAACTGGATTTCTTTTGGTAAGTTAGGAAGGGTAAATGGATGACGAGTATACCACCAGCAGCATGTATCATGGGCCCCATGATTTACATGTATTGTCTTTTAATCCTTTAAGTCCACAAAACCTAGATATTTAGTTCTTTAATAATCTTAGGTTTCCTGATGAAAAAATTTAGGTTTAGAGGATTTACATAATTTCTCTAAATTAAACAGCTAGTAAGCATTTCTGAAGGATAACTTCATTGTAAATTGAAAAGGGTAAATGAATGAACACAATATATTTTGAACTAAAATGCTAAGGAATTTTTTTATTATTTTATTTTGTTTATTTTTAGATAGGGTCTCACTTTGTAAAGTTCAGGCTGGCTCTGAGCTCACTGTGTAGTCCAGGCAAAACTTGAATTCTTCAATTCAGCAATTCAGCAATTCTTCTGCCTCTGCTTCCTGAATATTGGGATTATAGGCAGGACCCACCATACCTGGCACTGTGGTATGTGGTACTGATTGCTGGTGGGCGTGAGTCACCATACCTGGTTTTGTTATATGTAGTTACCATGGATTGAACCAGGACCTTATGCTTGCTAGGCAGGCACTGGAATCACTGACCTAAATCTTTGGCCCAAGAAATTTTTAATTATGCAAGTACTGTAACATAGGTATGATTTTTACAAAGTCTTTATTGGTACAATTTATATACATCTCACAATCACACATAACATCGGGAAATTTGTACTAATATATGACACAAGTTAATTCTCATTTTTACCCATACCCCTACCCACCCACACCTCCTCACCCTCTATATACATGCTCTTTTATTTTCTTTCAGAATATTTATTCCTTCCCCTCATTACATTCCCACACCAAATTTCCTTTGGAAACTTCCCATTCTACAAAAACTGTCATACTTTCTAGAGCTCATTTGCATCTTCAGGAGCTCATATCAAAGAAAAGATCCGGAATTTGCCTGTCTGTGATCTATTTATTTCACTTATTAGTGTGTCCTCCAGGTGTATCCATTTGCACATAAATGAATGAATCTTATCATTCTTTATGGCAGAATAATACTCCATTTTATAAAAAAAACACATCTTCTTTATCCACTCTCCAGCTGATGGACATTTGGGTTGTTTCCAAGATTGAGCTGTCACAAACTGAGCTGCTATGAACAATGGTGTACATCTGTTTTTCCAATGTGATTTTTAAAATTCTTTTGGGTATGTTCCTAGCAGGGTCAAAAGGGACCCCTAGTCCTAGTTTTCTGAGAAATCTCCACACAGATCTCCACAATGGTTGCACAAGTCTGCAATCCCACCAACAGTGGAGAAGGATTCCTTTTTCCCCACAGCCTCGCCAGCATTTATTGTTGGTTGATTTTGTAATCGCGGCCATTCTTTGTGGAGTGAGATGAAATCAACACAGGTATGATTTTATTTTTAACGGATTCACAACATATAAATATTGGAAAAGTTAATAGGATGTCATACAATATTTTAAGCCATTTTTTAGGTATTAGAACTAAACAGTTTTACTAATTGATTGGATATGAGATTGGGTAGATTTATGGTCAAAAGCTATGTCAAGTGGCTCCAAAATTTCTTCTGGTAGAACACAGATAAAGCTGCTCTTTTATCCTGCATATGGAGCATGTGAAGAATACAAATGGTTCACTTGTATTATGATTATGAGCTTAAGGTTAGGGCTGATTTTTTTTTTTTTTGCTTTTTGGAGACAGGGTCTCGCTTTGTAGTTCAGGCTGGCCCTGAGCTCACTATGGTGCCCAGGCAAGCCGCCGGGAACTCAGCAGTCCTCCTGTCTCTGCCTCCCGAGTGCTGGGATTACAGGCGTGAGCCACCACGCCCAGCATTGTGGCATGCGGTGTTGATTGCTGGTGGGCGTGAGTCTCCACGCCCAGCATTGTATGTTGTTTCCGGGGATTGAACTCAGGACCTTGCGCTTGCAAGGCAGGCGCCGGAACCACTGAGCTAACCCTCCAGCCCTAGGGCTGATTTTTGAGGTGACTGTGAGACGGATTTGATAGGCTGCTGACTATGAGGGTCTGGAGGATTAGAAAACAGGAATGGAATGGAGACAAAGCTTTAGCATCATCTTTACAAACCAATCTTTGAAGACATGGGAGAGTGTATGACATTTCCCATGGAGCACATATAGAATAGAAGAAAAGGCTTTGTGTGACGCCAGGGGATCGGCCGTCTTTAGGGGGAGCACAGTGCGAGGAACTGGCAGTAGAGCCTGATGAGGGCATCCAGAAGTGAAAATCCTTCAGGTCCGTGGGATTTCATTTTAGAGTTCAGTGATGTCATTTGTTTGTGAAATCGCTGTTATGATACTGGTATTGTGCATCTCTCCTCTGTACTCAGTGTATTGAATGATGTGGTTATACAATTCCATTAAGGAGAGGGAAAAAATTTTTTTCAAATTGCATTACCTTTAATTTCTGGTGTATGATGCATGAATGCCATGAGTAATTCCATAGTTGTTTCTAAATGTACAATTAAGTTTTAACAGATGTCTCAGTGATAATTTCAAAATGCATAATCTTGGGGCTAGAGACAATAGGATAGAAAATGTTTTATAGATGTTTCTTGTATTACTACTTTTGTACTAGGAGCCATTCATAATTGTTGATAATAAAAATCAAAATATTTATACAATATAACCCATATGAAAGTGTAGCTTATAGTCTGGGAATTAATGCAACACAAATTTCTTGGTTAATAGAAATTCTTATATTGAAGTTTGTATTATTTATACAATAAAGTGCAGGAAGAGTATACTTATTACGATATAGTAACATTTCCAAAGGCTATTTCATGATTATACAGTTGTGTTAATTTTTCCTTTTTACATATGTACTGTAAAAATTATGAATAGTCAAAACAAAATGTCAATAGATTTTGAAGGAACCACTATGAAAATAATATTATAATCATATTTGATAAATTTAAACTGTAAAACCTTGAAACAAAGTTCACGGTTTCTTCCAACTTTAAGTGAAAATAAAGATATTTTCAAATGTTGTTAGTAGTGATAGACATGTTCAAAATTAAATTAGAAAATTTATCCAAGGAAGTATTTTGAAAAAAAAGGCAGTATATTTAAGGTAGTTGTTCAGTGAAGTAGTGCTAAGTTTAAATGTTTTTTTTTGTTTTGTTTTGTTTTGTTTTTGTGGTACCACGGATTGAACTCCAGACCTTGCCTTGCCAGGCAGGTGGAGTACCATTGAACTTAATCTCCAGCCCAATAAGTTTAACTGTTAGATGTTTCTAGCTTTAAACCTGGAGTAGAGTCAGGCTAAAATAGATTTATTTTAAAAATAGAACAAAACATGGATATTTTGAACACCATAATTTTATGTTATGTTAAAATCCATGGTAGGTGTAATCTATACTCTTACAAATAAATTTGTAGCACCATGATTTTAGAATAGTCTACCTGTGACAAAGATTCTCATCTGTGATTGGTAAATTTGCATAGAGTTCATCTCAAAATTTTCTCAAATGCTTTCCCAAAGACAGTTTTTTCAGGATGGGATCTTCTGGTCTTGCATCTCTTCCTTGTCCATCTGTATCTTGCATTAACCATGTAGAGAGTTTTCTTTTGCCTCTCTCCTAGATCAATGGTGGTATATTCCTGAATTTTATTTGTATTGTATATTTTAATGAATATTTTTAGAATTTTCTAAGTGTGATGCCTCGGTTTTGGAATATTTTAGTTTTACCTAGAGTTAAATGAAACCATTGAAGGAATTACATTTAAAACAATTGCACTGTTCTTTTATTCAGGTATTTAACCATAAATCAGAAATAATTTTTAAGTGGAGAATGGAATGGTTATTTGCCACAGTTTGAAATCTTACTTTTTATTTGTTGTAGGTTTTATTGGGACTTAATAATGCTTATAATGATGGTTGGAAATCTGGTCATCATACCAGTTGGAATCACATTCTTTACAGAGCAAACAACAACACCGTGGATTATTTTCAATGTGGCATCAGACACTGTTTTCCTATTGGACCTGATCATGAATTTTAGGACTGGGACTGTCAATGAAGACAGCTCTGAAATCATCCTGGACCCTAAAGTGATCAAGATGAACTATTTGAAAAGCTGGTTTGTGGTTGACTTCATCTCATCAATTCCAGTGGATTATATCTTTCTTATCGTAGAAAAAGGAATGGATTCAGAAGTTTACAAGACAGCCAGGGCACTTCGCATTGTGAGGTTTACAAAGATTCTCAGTCTCTTGCGCTTACTACGACTTTCAAGGCTAATTAGATATATACATCAGTGGGAAGAGGTAAGTCACATCTTTTTCTTTCCTAGAGCCATTCAGTCATTTATTATGACTGAATATGAATGTTCTATATATAGTGAGTTACATGAAATTTGAGTGCAAAGCTTTCTTTGAGTACACTTTTTGGTGCATAAGTGAGATAGTTTTATCTCCAAAAGAAATGACCACATACTAGATTTGAATAAACTGAAGAAAATTAGTGATTACAAAGCAACAGTCTTACTTTAATTTACATAGTCCATTTTAATTAATGTGTTTTTCCTAATCAGTACAACTGTTTTCCTTTGGAGGATTCTTTTTATCTAATATGAATATATCACATATCATATTTGACAAAGATGTGTACGTTCTGATATTTAGTCTTTTTAATCTCTTAACCTGTAAGATAGTGTAGTTTTCTATAATATTAAATTCTAGTAAATTTATGTTTATAGATAATACATTGTGATTATTTCAAAGTTGTATATATAAAAATTTCGATTTTAGCATAATGTGGTTGCTCACTTTTATACCCTGCTAAGAGTTACTTATTACAGGTGTTTCCTATTAGTTCATTTCATAATACTTAAATCAGTATATCCAGGAAAGATACTGCTACACAGACAACACAAACAATGTGTAAATAACTGGAGTAAATCTGGCTAGTTGGGCTCCTGTTTTGCTGAGTGGGGCATCTGGTATTCCCTGGTAGTGGGTGGCATCCAAAAGAGGCCACCCAATTGGAGTTTTCAAAGGTATGAGTTCAGTGTGCCATTATCAAGCGAACACATTTATGTCCTGCGTTCTGAAGGCTGTACCTTAACCTTTTTAACTTTCTTTTTTTCCTGACTCTACCTTTTGCATTAATTCAAACCTGGATTTTATTGTTCGCATAGAAATAAGAGTCAAAGAAAACCTGCAGAGTGCTTAATCCAGCACTAATGAAAGCAGTGTACTAGCTGTGAATTGTTCCTCTACTCCCTACAGAAGTGCTTTTCAGCATTTTAAAGATAAATTGTGCCTTACAGCAAGTCATAAATGGAGGTTGTGTTTGCTTTGTTTGCGGCTATAGCAATGTTTTGTGTGTGCTTGTTAATGACATTTTGGTTCACAGGATTTTGGGAAATGACATGCAATCATAAAACACTGCATAATACATGGATGAAAAGGCATATAAAAGGATTGTTCTTAAAATATAAGTATGGAATACGTTTAAAATCAAGTTTGTTTGAGAAATTAGCTTCATGTTGTAATTTTTCTCTATATAGCACTTTGCATCTACGATAGAATAAATGCTTAATTCTCAAAATTTTACATCAGGGGCCGGAGGGTTAGCTCAGTGGTTCCGGCGCCTGCCTTGCAAGCGCAAGGACCTGAGTTCGATCCCCGGTTACCACATATAATGCTGGGCGTGGTGGCTCACGCCTATAATCCCAGCACTCGGGAGGCAGAGACGGGAGGATTGCTAAATTCGCGGCGGCTTGCCTGGGTACCATAGTGAGCTCAGGGCCAGCCTGAACTACAAAGTGAGACCCTGTCTCCAAAAAGCAAAAAAAAAAAAATTTTACATCAGTTTGAGATAATTTCAAACCAACATAATTGATAGTAATAGATAATATTTATTGAGGGCTTATTATTTGTCAAGCAATATATTTGATTCCATATGTGGATTATTCCACTGAATCTCTCCAGTAATCCAGTGAGGTGGATATAATTTTTGCACCATAATACAAGGTAAGGATGATGAAGCAGAATAAGATAACTTGTCCAGATTCACTGAGCTTGTAAGGGTTGAGCTGGGATTCTAACTGTGTCTCCAGATCAGTGTTCTTAACTTGCAAAATTATGAAGGTTCTTAGTCTAGCACATGTTCTTTCTATTATCCATATCTTAACCATTTCACCATTTTAAAGATTATAGAAGAAATTATAGAGAATTTTTCTTTTCTAAAACTGTCGTCCATGCAGATTTGGCCTTTTATAACAAGGCCAAAAAATATTTTAACAAATAGTCTGTGAGAGAAAAGTCACTGATATAAATACCCAGTCAATTAAAAATACAGTAGGCAGTGTGACTATTTTTAATGTTGTGTGGTTTTAACCCAGTTCCCCGAGAGAATGGCAGCAGGATGAACAGATGGTGTCCTATCAGATAAAATGGCAGGCCATGTGGTTGTGGAAGAGGACACCCCGTAACTCCGATGTCCTTTGTTACTGCTGGGGGTCACAGGAACCTAGATGTATGTGACGCGACAGTGTTTTAATGTCTTTTGGGAGCATTGGCTCGCTGCTTTCGTGGTGCAGAATCAGTTTAATAAGCACTTTCAGACACTTGATCACCGAGTGCATTGAGGACAGAGTTGTGAGTTGGCAAGATCCTTTTATAAATAACTGCCCTTAGTAATAAGTGAACCATAAGCTCATTTAAGTGAAGATTTTCTTGATTATGTGATACAGCCCCTATAATATCATATATCATGATTATTTTATGCCCATTAATAATACTGTTAAAAAGGAAGAAATGCATTCATGATTCAGAATTAAATCCAAATTCATTATTCCACCCACATGATTCAAACCATAATCACAAAGAGACTTGAATTATTCCCAACCTGACAAATCTGTACCTGATTTTTAAAATACCACCAGGATGTGTTTACAAGTAGAAACACAACAGATAATTGAGAAGAGGTAGTCCTGTGAGCTTTGGGAATAAGAATGCAGAGGAAGATGTATGTTCACCCACATGTCTTTGAGTTCTGAGTGTTTTAGTACCAAGCTGGCTAGTGCTAAATTCAGCAAATTCAGGGAAGTAATGTGTGAAGTCTGGAAGCTGCCGCTGTTCTAAATGAATCATTCTCAAGGAAAGCGGCTGCCTTCTATAGAAAACTGCTTCCATCTTCAATAATTACTTTTTTTTTTTTTAAAGTCTGGTCTGAATTAGTTTAACTGAAAAACAAGAAGCCCTGAAGCAAGATAAATATTATGAATGAAATATAGAAAGTTTGATATGTAACCCCTCTGCTATGTCATCTTGTAGTTAAATAAGGTGGCTAAGATGGGAGGGAACAGCTGATTTAGCAAAGTAACTTATGAAATACCACAATTTTAGTTTGTCACGAGGGAAGTTTTCTCAAGAGCCAATTATAAGATCAATGGCTTTAGGGTGAAAAAATATGGCTCTGTGACACTAGGCTGAAACGTTACACATATATATTGCCAGGAGATGTGAGAATCTGAGGTAGACGAGATAAATTAGGACTGAAAATTCCTTGCCTAGTAATCTCCATGAAATTGAGGTGAGCTTTTTCTACTCTTGTAGCATGGTTTAAAAAGTAATTATCTCAGTAGAGTACTGTTGCTGTCATTGCTGTTGTGTTGTAAGTAGTGACACTGACCTCAGCCAGGCTGCTACTTTGTTACCTGTCACAAGGGGAATCACTTCTCTATGATCCTCTTAAAAGGGACATATGGTGAAGAAACCCTCGGAAATTAAATGGAATAGTATTAAGAATTTGTGACAATCACAAGCCACTGAAGAGATAAAGGGTAGATTAAGAGCTTAGTGAATAGGAGATTATTTTGTTTGAAAGTGAGTTCTAGGACCCTCAAATGTCACAGCTGCTGACCTCAGTCATTTTGTAAAAGACAGGGAACCCTCAAAATGTGTAGAGAATATTAATTCAAAAGAGAAACAGCTCTTTGAAATGACTTTCTGTTTGTAGCACTTGATGTCATAAAATAAACAATTGATTTTTCATGAATATACAAATGTAAAATGCGCAACTGTATAGTAACTATGGTTTTATAATGTATGAGGTGTGATTTAAAAAGGCTGAACACTTAAATGTAAAAAGTTATTACAGTAAGGGACACATTGCCACTAATGTCCCTTGGATTACTCCCCTTCACTTGAGATACGCTCGTCCCGCCCTTCTCGCCCATTTTGGAAGTAGGTTTGCAAGTGCCGTTTTCTGGACGCCATTAGTTGTACTTCCATCGCTGCCGGACGTCCTTACCTTTACTCTCCGTGGTCATTTTGGCTTTGAGGAAGAGGCAGACCCTGCATGGTGCCAGACCTGGCCGGCAGAGCAGTGAGGACACATACATGTTTTTTACAAGCCGGCCTTTCTACTGGACATGAACAGCATTTTCTCTATTTTTTGTCTCACATTTTGGAAGGACACGGAAAGAAGACTTTGAGAAACACTTCAGAAAGTAGCAAGAATAGAGGCAAATATATTTGAAGGGAGGGAAGTTTTTTGAGGGGGATTAGTGACAGTGTGCCTTTGAATGTTTTTTAAATTGAGTTTATTGGTACATTTTAGGTACAGCATAGGATCATGTGCATCATTGAGAGTTTGTCCCTATACGCGATATAACTTGATTTTTATTTTTTCCATTCTCTTGCCCTTCCACTCATCCCTCCCATACACATAGGCTTTGTTTCTGTTTTTTCTATTACCTTCAAATTTTTCTTTCCCTTCTTTCTTTTCAGTTGCCTCCCTCAGTTCCTCTTTCCCTATGAGCATTTCTTCCTACTTCACAGTAACTATTATACACTTTGAACCTCATTTGCACCTTCAGTTTCTCACACTAGAGAAACGATTCAGTATTCACATGTGTGTCCTATTTATTTCATTTATGAATATGGCCTCAAGGTGCATCCATTTTTTTAAAATTTAAAAGTTCACTGTTATAGCCAGGCATGGTGGTTCATGCCTCTAATCCCAGCACTCAGGAGGCAGAGGCAGGAGGATTGCTGAGTTCGAGGCTTGCCTGGGCTACTAGTGAGCTCAGGGCCAGCCTGAACTACAAAGCAAGAGCCAGTCTCAAAAAAAAAAAAAAAATCACTGTTACAGTGCGACTGCCTCTTGTATAGACATCAAATTTTAGTTTTGAGTTTTTATTGTCTCATTCTCTCCTGTGTAGGTTTGAGACATGTTATAATTAAATATATTTGAGTCAGGAAAGAGGGAGTGTGGCTTTTCTGTTCTTATGTCTCTCAGAGTTTCAGATTAATAATGTGTCTTGAACTAGAGTGCTGTTTTACCTGTAAGTATTAGATTTTTATGGTGATTGGGAGAAGGGTTTATCTACAAATTATATTTAACAACAGAGAACTCATAAGGAAATTTAGCTCATGCAATGCTAACACAGAGTTTGTTTTCCATCTTTGGTTAATTTTAGCATTTTTATTGATTCATAGTAGGAACCAAATCTTACCATAAGTTGCCTATCTATAATTATTTAACTATTTTTCTCCTTTAGAAGAACATCTAAGATGTGCCATAAACAAGCAGCAGTGTTTTTCGAGGCCTGTCCTGGGCTGGAACTCAGGCACCTCCCTGTTGCCTCTCACATCTGATCCTGGTGTCTCTGTGGGGCCCTCTGGG
This sequence comes from Thryonomys swinderianus, assembly GCA_004025085.1. Taxonomy (NCBI): domain Eukaryota; kingdom Metazoa; phylum Chordata; class Mammalia; order Rodentia; family Thryonomyidae; genus Thryonomys; species Thryonomys swinderianus. The sequence goes on along the minus strand of PVIC010043210.1, from coordinate 1,096 downwards.
CTCTGCAGCGCTTTGCTCCCCTTCTCACTCCTGTCCCTTCGTATTTGCATCAACAACTCTTTCTGTGATTTTAAAAACTATTTTTTTTTTTGAGATAGGTTCTCGCTTTGCAGTTTAGGCTGGCCCTGAGCTCACTGTGTAGCCCAGGCAAGCCTCGAACTCAGCAGTCCTCCTGTCTCTGCCTCCCGAGTGCTGGGATTACAGGCGGGAGCCACCACGTCCGGCACTGTGGAATGTGGTGCTGATTGCTGGTTGATGTGAGTCTCCACGCCCAGCATTGTATGTGGTTACTGGGATCGAACTCAGGACCTTGCGCTTGCGAGGCAGGCGCTGGAACCTCTGAGCTAAATCTCCAGCCCTAAAAAACATTTTACAGTGATCTTTGTGAAAACAATTCTATCAGCCTCTGTAATTTGCTATGTGTCTGTTAATTAGATTTGGAAAATGGATTTTTTTTCTAGAACTCCTTTAAAAGATAAGACTCGATAACATCTCCAGAAAGTATTTTACATAGATGGACCCAGCTGTCATAGAAAGTATCTTCAGAGTGGAAGACTCCATTGGCTTTGCATGATTTTGTTTATGAGAGTGAATTGCATGTATTTTCCTTCCCTTTTGCAAGACAAATGCGAATAGGAAAGAGTCAGTGTCCGTTTTGCCCTTGAACTAGATTAATGCAAGATTCTAAACCCTCTCGATAGGTGGAGCATGCCTCTCTACTGAATGGTGAGGTTCTGTATTCTAAATCCTTTAAAGAATTATGAAGAATCATTCTTTATGCCCAGTACTTATTGAATAGTGCCAGTGTTCAGGTGCCACACATAAGAATACAAACAGGTGCCAGTTTTTCTAGCAAAAGCAGACAAGCGAGCACATGATCACAGATGGTGCAGTATGTGGTGATGTGAAAGAGTCTGTTTTGCAGGAGAGGACACCTTCCAAAGGATTGGAACGGAGTCTTGATTAACAAGCTGAGCCAGGGGGCCAGACAGGAGTATATTGCAGTACAGTGAGGTACAGGGTGCTTCATGGTACATTAGTTGTGCTCTCTTGGGTGACGCTGGAAATACAGGATGGAATTGGCGTTCCTTCAGTT
>PVIC010043209.1:0-15497 GCA_004025085.1 Thryonomys swinderianus | reverse complement strand
CAGAAAGGTCTTTGAGGTTTTTTTGTTTGTTTTGAAAGAAAAAATTAGATTATCTCTCAAAGATAAAAAGGTGTTTTTTTGTCTATAAATAACCAGTTTTGGAGTAGATCTGGGACAGTGGGTTTTCCTTCACTTTTTTTTTTTTGTTTTGTTTTGTTTTTGAGACAGAGTCTCACTTTGTAGTTCGGGCTGGCTCTGAGCTCACAGTGGAGTTTAGGCAAGCTTTGAACTCAGCAATCCTCCAGTCTCTGCCTCCCAAGTGCTGGGATTACAGGCGTGAGCCACCATGCCCGGCACTGTGGTATGTGGTATTGATTGCTGGTGGGCGTGAGTCTCTACGCCCAGCATTGTATGTGGTTTCTGGGGATCAAACTCAGGACCTTGCACTTGCGAGGCAGGTGCCGGAACCACTGAGCTAACCCTCCGGCCCTCCTTCACTTTGGAGATGAGTATTTTTGTCTATAATCTCTATTCACAGATTATATAATTTTTTTTTTTTTTTTGAGACAGGGTCTCGGTTTGTAGTTCAGGCTGGCTCTGAGCTCACTATGTAGCTCAGGCAAGGCGCCGCGAACTCAGCAATCCTCCTGTCTCTGCCTCCCGAGTGCTGGGATTACAGGAGTGAGCCACCACGCCCGGCACTGTGGTAGGTGGTATTGATTGTTGGTGGGCGTGAGTCTCCACGCCCAGCATTGTATGTGGTTTCTGGGATTGAACTCAGGACCTTGCGCTTGCGAGGCAGGCGTTGGAATCACTAAGCTAAATCTCCGGCCCCAAATTTTTAAATCTTTAGAGACTGCTTATAGGAACATTCATTTGTTTAAAACTGTGAGATTATACCTTCATGAGTCATAGTCAAATCTGTTAAATTTCTGTGACTTTTTTTTTTTTTACTTCTAAGCAGCAGAAGTAACACTGAGTGATTATTTTAAGGTAATATCTTTTCCCTGTTAGTGCTTTGTTTGGAAACAGGTTTTGTGAGAAAATACTTTTTAGTTTGGGAAACTTTGTAAAAGCTTAGATGTAAGGTGACCCTTTTTTGAAATGTTAAATTTAAATTTTTATTTTTTGCTAGCAATGATTTTGGAAACAGGTTGGGGTATAGATTAAGGGTAGAGTGCCCATCCATGCATGAGGGCCTGGGTTTGATGCTCGAAAAAAGGTGGGGGCACAGAGAGACAGTCGTCATATTTTCACATATGTGTAGTATTTAGTTTGGGTTTAGGGTGCACTATTTAGTGCAAAACTCATTAGGATGACTTTGTAGCTCTGAACTTGCACTTCTGCTTTGCAACTTTCCACCTCATCATTTTGGCCTAAAGAGAGTTGTGCAGACCTGTATACACAGTAGGTGTATGAGATCTTTTACATACCTTTCCGTTTTTCTTTCTTGGGTTTATGGATGTTTTGAGCCAAGGCATTATAATTTTATACTTCATCTTGTGTATCAAACTGTGGGTACCTACTTTGAATCTCTTTATTTATTTGGGTTTGTGCCCAGGGTCTTCCCACTGACCTACATCAGAACTTTAAAAAAATTTTTTTATTCTCAGATGGAGTATTGCTAAATTGCCTAGGATTTGAAGTCTTCTTGCCTGAATCTTGTTTTAGTGCTGGTGTTACAAGCATGTGCCACTGCACTCAGATGTTTATTAGACGCTGAATCTATGATAGAAATGTGTTCCTTTGTTTTCAGTATGTTTGTATGCATTTGTGTATATATGTGTATATATATTTTCAGTGTTGATTTAGTCCAGGGGCTCCTGTATGCTAATCAAAAGCTGTAGTACTAAGTAGTTACCCTCAGACCCTGTTTTTGTGGTCCTCCAATCTCCAGAGTGTTGAGATTATAGATGTGTGTCTATTAATATTGTTTACATTGATATTTTGTTTTGCCTTTCAAGGTATGGACACCTCAAGATCGCCAGTGTATCCTGAGTATTTTAGCACAATTGCTACTGGATAAAGACTGTACTGTGCTGCTTGGCCGTCAGCTACGTCCTCTCCTTTTGGATTTGTTGGAAAGGAATGCTGAAGCCATTAAAACTGGAGGCCAAGTCAACCATGATCTCCATGAACGGCTCTGTGTGTCCATGAGCAAGCTCATTGGTAATCATCCTGATGTCCTCTTGTGAGTAAATATTTTGTCCTTCACATTTCGCCTTAAGATGAGAGAAACTTCCTTCTCTTAGGAAGTCTCGAGAAGGGAAAAGGGGAATATAAAAAGGAGAGAAATGAGTACTGGTAGTACTGTTTTATGAATGTAATCATAGCTGAATCTATTCATCCCCCTTAGTTCGGTGAGTATTAAATAGGTTATTTTATATTTTGGCTATCAAGACAGATCTGGAAAAATAGCCAGTAGATGTCCCCAGTCTTCTCAAGGATTGTGTCATGTGGCAAGATGTACCTATAAGGCAGATTTGAATTTTTAGCTAAGGCTCAGGTTGCTTACAGCGACCATCCTGAATGGATGAGATTTCTTGTTGCACAGGCTGAAAGGGATTAAAAGAACTAGAGGCTGAGGGAATAGTTCAGTGGTGTAGCATGATAACAAGTGTGGTTCATAGCATGGCAAGAAAACAAAACAAAATGAAGCAGTGTGGTGACTAAGTCAGAATTGGACTCATGGATTTATCTGTTACATAGGTGCTAAATGGCTTGTGGAGTAGTCAGAGGGCAACAAAATCACTGGGTCTGTATTATTATTTTATTTTGATGCTGGGTCTCATGATGTATCTCAAGCTGAACTTGAACTCCCTATGTAATCCAGACTGGCCTTGAATTTGGAATGATCCTCCTGCCTGGATTTGGATCTTTCTATATCAGCTTCTTCATTGAAAGGACCAGGTGTATATCATCATTGCCAGGTTGTCAGGTTTTTAAGTTTAGGAGAGGAAGAGTTACATAGGAGTAGTACTCTTCTTTTTTTGGAGACAGGGTCTCGCTTTATAGTTCAGGCTGGCCCTGAGCTCACTATGGTGCCCAGGCAAGCCGCCGCGAACTCAGCAATCCTCCTGTCCCTGCCTCCCGAGTGCTGGGATTACAGGCGTGAGCCACCACGTCAGGCATTGTGGTATGTGGTGATGATTGTTGGTGGGCGTGTCTCCACGCCCAGCATTATATGTGGTAACCGGGGATCAAACTCAGGACCTTGCGCTTGCGAGGCAGGCGCCGGAACCACTGAGTTAACCCTCCGGCCCAGGAGTAGTACTCTTATAAATACAAAGGAATATCTCCATTTAGACAGGATCTTGCTTTGTAGTTCAGGCTGGCCCTGAGCTCACTAGGTAGCCCAGGAAAGCCTCGAACTTAGCAATCCTCCTGCCACTGATTCCTGAGTGCTGGGCTTACAGGCGTGAGCCACCATGCCTGACAAATTGGTATATGGCACTGATTGCTGGTGGGCGTGAGTCACCATGTCCAGTATTGTATGTAGTTACTCGGTATCAAACCAGGGACCTGGTGCTTGCTAGTCAGGTGCTGGGACCACTGAGTTAAGTCTCCGGCCCCAGGAATATTTCTTGTATCTAGCATTTTATTTGTTAGTCTTCATCAATACATTAATATACTTTGGGCTTTCTTGAATATGTGATCTTTGGTCCTCATACTGAGGAAATAAGAAAAGAAGGCTGGGGAAATATGGGGAGGTATATTGTATGAGCTTTCCTAGAAGGAATAAGAACTACCCTATAGATTTGAGATACACTAATTAGAACTGTTCTGAGAATGAGATAACTGGGTCTGTTTTCCCCAAAGTCCCAGATTTTTTTTTTTTTTTTGGAGACAGAGTCTTGCTTTGTAGTTCAGGCTGGCCCTCAGCTCACTATGTAGCCCAGGCAAGCCTCAATCCTCCTGTCTCTGCCTCCTGAGTGCTGGGATTACAGGGGTGAGCCACCACACCCAGCATTGTGGTATGTAGTATTGATTGCTGGTGGGTGTGAGCCACCACGCCCAGCATTGTATGTGGTTAGCAGGATCGAACTCAGGACCTTGCGCTTGCAAGGCAGGCGCCGGAACCACTGAGCTAAATCTCCGGCCCCAGATATTTTTTTTTAATTGAATTCTTTATTGGTACATTTTATATACAGCTCATAATCACACACAACATTGGGGAATTTGTACCAGTATATGACACAAGTTAATTCTCATTTTTACCCACATCCCTACCCACCTACAACCCCCTACCCCTTATATCTATGTTCTTTTATTTTCTTTAAGAAGTCCCAGATATTTGTAGCACTAAATGAGTATAATGCAAAACCTACTTTTTGTTTGTTTGTTTTTGAGACAGGGTCTCGCTTTGTAGTTCAGGTTGTCCCTGAGCTCACTATGTAGCCCAAGCAAGCCTCAAACTCAGCAACCTTCCTGCCTGTGCCCTCTGAGTGCTAGGATTACAGGGATGAGCCACCACGCCCAGCTGTTTGGTTTTTTAGGTAGGTTCTTGCTGTGTACAGACTTAAGGCTAGCCTTGAAATATATTATATTGCCTAGGCTGACGTTGAACTCCGTGGTTCTCCTGCCTCAGCCTCCTGAATGGTGGGATTGCAAATGTGTACCACCATGTGTGGCCACTCTTCATTTTACTAAGGCAATATGTTTTTCTTTTGTTTCTATGTTGTTCCAAAAGTGACACAGGTGGAACATTTGCCTAGAATGCTTAGGGTCTTTATGTATCAACTTGACCATACCCTGTTGAGAGTCATACCTGCAGTGAATGGAAGTACCATGAGGTGGTAAAACAAAAACAACCCCATGCACCCGAAAGCAGTGCTTCTTTCTGTAACTAAAAACACTTCTTTTGTTTTAAACAAGGGAAAGAACTCAAAAATTTATTACAAGACTAAAATACGTGAGTCCTGACCACAGATTTTAACTTCTGGCATCAAATGTGGATTTTTTTCCCCCATACATACTAATTTTGTCTTGTCATCTGAGTATCCTGCAGTTCAATTCAGTCCTGACCCTACATAATTAATTAGTGTAGATCCACAAGTTAAGGCTTTATTCCAACAAGACCAACCCTTTCCGCCCACTTACAAGCATCTCAAATGTGGGTTACCACTAACAAACTGACCAACCAACTAAAAATTGTAGGTTCTGGTAACAACCTTTTAGTGCCTGTTATTTGCTAGAGTGGCTCAGAGAATTCAGGAAAGCATTTTACTTACATTTTACAAATTTATTAGAAAAGAGTACAACTCAAAGCAACAAGGCAAAAAAGGAAAACATACCCTTTACTTTCATTGACTTTTCCTGTTCTCGGTAATCTTTGCTGTGATCATTATTTTTTCCTGTTAACTTTTTTTTTTTTTTGAGACAGGGTCTCACTTTATAATTCAATCTGGCCCTGAACTTACTATATAGCCCAGGGTAGCCTCAAACTCACAGCAATCCTCCTGCCTCTGCCTCTGCCTTGTGAGTGCTGAGATTACAGGTGTGAGCCATGGGGAATTTTTGTTTTTTTGCTAATTCCCTGAGCTGTAAAAAAAAGTTATTATCTTAGGATCTTTCTTTTTTATAGTGAATATTTATAGGTATAAACCTATTTGTGCTGCTTTTGTTAAAATCATAAGTTTTGGTACTGTGGTTTTATTTTCATTTATTGTAAGATACTTTAAATTTTCTGTTGTGATGTATATATTCTTTGATGTATTAGTTGTCTGTGTATGTTTAATACTCATTAATTTATAGGTTTATCAGTTTTTTTTTTTTTTTTTTTTGAGACAGGGTCTCACTTTGTAGTTCAGACTGGCCCTGAGCTCACTATGTAGCCCAGGCAAGACTCGAACTCTGCAATCCTCCTGTTTCTGCCGACCGAGTGCTGGGATTACAGGCGTGAGCCACCACGCCCGGCGGTTTATCAGTTTTGGTTCTGGTGTTAATTTTTACTTTTACTTCATTGAGTTAGGCAAAATATAGACATTTCTTAAGTCTTACGTCCTAGTATGTGGTGAGTTTCCATAATGTTTCTTGTGCACTTGAGAAGAATGTATAGAAGAATGGACTGTTGTTGAATGGTGTACTGTATAAATCTAATTAGATCTAATGGGTTTGTGGTATTGTTCAGGTCCTTTTTCATCTTTTATCTGGTTTACTGAAAGTGGGTTATTGAAGTCTGATCTTAATACTGTGTTACTATTTCTCCTTTGAATTGTCAAAAGTGAGTTCACATATTTAAGTGCTCTGATGTTGGAGGCATATCTTGATTTTGCATCTGGCTCATAGTGAAAATTCAGTAAATATTGGAAATGAGTGCACTTTGAACAGTAAACTCTGATGAATCCTGCTTTTTTAACTAATCAGTTATTTTTATTTATGCCCTCTGAGTCAGGTATCATACTATTCTGGTTTTTTTTTGGTTTTTTGAGACAGGGTTTTGCTTTGTAGCTCAGGCTGGCTCTGAGCTCACTATGTAGCCCAGGCAAGCCTTGATCTCAGCAATCCTCCTGTTTCTGCCTCCCGAGTGCTGGGATTACAGGCATGAACCACCATGCCCGGCAATTCTGGGTTTTATTAGACAGTTTCACTCTAGTCCTGGCTGACCTTGCAAACACCATTCAGGCTGATTGCTGGTTTTGAATGGGTTACATTCCTAGGAGTATGTTGCTGTAAAGTTTTTCTGTTTTCAGAGCCTTGGTATTATGTTTTGCAGTTCTGAGTACAGGTGGATACTTACATATTTTGATCAATGGGAATAATCTCTTTTCTTAAAGGTTTGCCATGAGGTATTTCAGAGACACTTCTCCAGTTTTTCAGAGACTCTTCCTAGAGAGTTCAGATGCAAATCCAGTCCGATATGGGCGCAGGCGGATGAAGCTTCGGGACTTAATGGAAGCTGCCTACAAGTTTCTGCAGCGAGAGCAGTCTGTGTTCCGGGATCTCTGGGACTGGAGTGTGTGTGTCCCTCTCCTCAGAAGCCACGATACCTTGGTCCGCTGGTATGTAATTGTGGATACTTCCTGTGTTTCTAATATGGGTGTGATAGAAGGGGTGTGTGGAGGGAAAAAAGAAATTTAAATTTGTTGTTTTTGTTCTTGTGGTTTTCAAATTCTTATATTTTTTCCTTAATCCTATGTTGTTCCAGAAAAAGTAGGTGATTTGAGAGTAGCTATAGCTTTTTCCACATTTGATTGAGTGAATTTATCATGCCTGATTTGTTTTTTCTACTTTTTTTTTTTTTTGAGACAGGGTCTCGCTTTGTAGTTTAGGCTGGCTCTGAGCTCGCTCTGTAGCCCAGGCAAGCCTCGAACTCAACAGTCCTACTGCCTCTGCCTCTCGAGTGCTGGGATTACAGGCGTGAGCCACCATGCCCAGCACTGTGGTATGTGGTATTGATTGCTGGTGGGCATGAGTCACGATGTCCAACATTGTATGTGGTTACCGGGATTCAATTCAGGACCTTGCGCTTGAGAGGCAGGTGCCAGAACCACTGAGCTAAATTTCCAGCCCCTGTATTTTCTACCCTTAAAATAATGTGTTGCAGTAATGTTCCTTTTTTTCTCTAATAACCAACTTCACATCAACTGAATTTACATACTTTTCTCCAGGTACACAGCCAATTGTCTTGCTTTGATCACCTGTATGAGTGAAGAACACAAACTATCATTTCTTAAGAAGATTTTTAGTAGTGATGAATTGATTCATTTCCGTTTGAGGTAAATGGAAACTTTCTGAAAGTCCTGCTGTGCTTTTTCTATTCAGTGACTGATGAGACTTCTCACTCAGGTTGTTGGAAGAGGCCCAGTTACAGGATTTGGAGAAGGCTTTGGTTTTGGCCAATCCTGAAGCTTCCCTTTGGCGCAAGGAGAAGGATCTACAGTACTTACAAGGACACCTTGTTTCAGCTGATCTCTCCTCCAGGGTTACTGTTGTCTGTGGGGTGGTGTTGCCCAGGCAGCTGCCAGTTTCTGGAGAGCAGGTATGTTACCGTAAGTAGGGGAATACTTCTTTCTCCCCCACCTTTTTGTAAAATTTTTGCTTTTTTTTTTTTTTTTTTCCTTTTTGAGACAGGGTCTCGCTTTATAGTTCAGGCTGGCTCTGAGCTCACTGTGTAGTCCAGGCAAGCCTCGAACTCAGCAATCCTCCTGCCTCTGCCTCCCGAGTGCTGGGATTACAGGTGTGAGCCACCATGCCTGGCAAAATTTTTGCTTTTTGAGACAGGGTCTTGTGTTGCAGTTCAGGCTGGCCCTGAGCTCACTATGGTGCCCAGGCAAGCCGCCGCGAACTCAGCAATTCTCCTGTCTCTGCCTCCCGAGTGCTGGGATTACAGGCGTGAGCCACCACGTCCAGCATTGTGGTATGCGGTGTTGATTGTTGGTGGGCATGTCTCCACGCCCAGCATTATATGTGGTTACTGGGGATCGAACTCAGGTCCTTGTGCTTGCAAGGCAGGCGCCTGAACCACTGAGCTAACCCTCTGGCCCTTTTTGTAAAATTTTTGAAACAGGGTCTCACTTTGTAGTTCAGGCTGGCTCTGAGCTCACTATGTAGCCCAGGCAAGCTTCAAACTCCAATCCTCCTGCATCTGCCTCCTGAGTGCTAGGATTACAGGTGTGAGCCACCATGCCCAGCATTGTGATAAGTGGTACTGATTGCAAGCCCAGTATTGTTGTATGTGTTTACCGGGAATCAAACCAGAGACCTTGTGCTTGCCAGGCAGGCTGTGGAACCACTGGGCTAAATTTCCAGCCCCTTTCTACTCTTAAACACCAAGTGTTGGGCTAGGAATTTGGCTCAGTGGTTCTGACACCTGCATTGCAAGGACATGGTCATGAGCTTGATCCCCAGTCCAAAAATAAAAACACTGGGTGTGCTCTTCCTTGGTTTCACTTTCTGAATTAGTTGTGAATCAGTTTGAGTTTGTTAAATTGGTACTGTTTTTGGAAATGTTCAAGGGGAAATTAAGAGAAATTCACATTGGGACCTCTTCTCTGGTATTCCTTTTGTCTCTGTTTAATAGGAAATTGGAAACTATAATAGTGCTGATGTTACACCTTTAACTTTAGCAAAATAACACACATCTGTCATTTCAGGTACTCAGGAAGCTGAAGCAGAGGTTTTTCTTGAGCCAGAAGTTCGAGGATGGTTTGAGCAATATTGAGAGTTCACCTGGATAACAAAGTAGGCTAGGGTGGGATACAGATTTAGCTCAGTGGTGCTAGCGCCTACCTAGCAAGTACAAGGTCATGAGTTCAATCTCTGGTAGCCACGTACAACAATACTGGGCATGGTGAGTCATGCCCACTGGCAATCAGTACCACATACCACAGTGCTGGACATGGTGGCTCCCACACGTAATCCCAGCATTTGGGAGGCAGAGGCAGGAGGATTGCTATGAGTTTGAGGCTTGCTTGAACTACATAGTGAGCTCAGGGCCAGCCTGAACTACAAAGTGAGTCTCAAAAAAAAATAAAGGTTAGAGTTACCTAATAAGTATGTATGTATGTAAGGCCCTTGGTTCAATTTCTAGCACAACAAAAAGAAAAATTTAAAAAGTGAGCAAAATATTTCTATAAATCTGTTTAGTTACTGTAACAGCTCTAGGAAGTCAAGCAGCACATGCTCTGATTCTGTGTAGTACAAAAGGAGGCTGACTTGCCTGGGAGAACAGACTGGTCTGTGGCAAAGACAAGGCTAGATCTAGAGAAAATTCTTAACTTCTTTTTTATCAGAAATTTTCCTTTCTTTAAATTTTTGAAACAGGATCTCACTTTGTTGTTCAGGATGATCTTGAACTCACAGTGCTCCTCTTGCCTCAATTACAGGCCTGTGCCACCGTGCCCAGTGGTCAGCAAGTATTTTTAGGGGGTTAGCCATGTGTGAGAAATTACAACTCCCTAAGAGTATTAGCAGGGCTAGGGGTGTGTCTGAGCAAGGCCCTAGATTCAGTCTCCAGCACCAAAAAGTAAAAAAATTACTAGTTTTCCCACTTTTCTGAGAGGTCTTTCCTGTGTATTACTTGCTTTGTTATTATTTAACGTGTGTGTGTGTGTGTGTGTGTGTGTGTGTGTTATATTGGGGGTTAACCCAGTTTATTGTGCCACTAAGCTACATTCCCAGCCTTGTGTGTGTGTTCTTGTCTTGTACCATCTTGTCTATCCACTCATATGTTCATCCAATTTTTTTTTTTTTCTAGTAAGGGTGTCGAATTTAGGACCTTGCACTTGCCAAGCAGGTGTGGAACTACAGAACTACGTCCCTGGCTCATCCATCTAAGTTTTGAGATAGGGTCTTGCTAAGTTACCCGGGAAAGCCTGAAAATTATAATCCCCTTTCCTTGGCCTCCTTAAGTAATATAGGATTGTACTTCTCAGCCTCTTTAAGTGTTACAGGAATGGGGTACTGGTCTTTACCTTTTAAAATTGTGGTATCATAAATGTAGCATTTACCATCTTAACATTTTTAAGATTATACTTAATTTTTTTCACATTTTTCTGCAACCAGCCTGTAGAACTTCTTCATTTTGCAAAACCTTAAACTTACATAGTATGGTATTACCATTTTTATTTTTTGTTATGGAAAAATGTCAAATATATTCCAAAGTAGAAAGGATGGTATAATGAATCCCTGTGTTTCTTTCTGTCAACCACCTTCAATAATTATCAGTTCATGTCAATTATTTCACTTACATTTCTGTATAATTTTCCTACACCATGCTCTTTGAAGCAAATTGCAGATATCACCTTATATTAGCTTTTTGTTGCTGTAACAGAACACCAAACATACAACAGAAGAATTTGTTTTGGCTCATAGTTCTGGAGCTTTACTACATGATCAGCTGGTTCCAAGGCAGAAACATCATGGTGAGGCACACGGTGTAGGACAGTTAACCACGTCAAGAGGGCTAGATGCAGAGAGACAGTAGCCCCAAAGGAAGGGACTGAGGAGTAGAAATAATTCTGAAGGTTATCCTCTCACAACCCATCTTTGCATTGTATTGAAAGTTGATATTTGTACTTCCTTATTGAGTTTTTATTCCATTCCACTCCCTTAGAATATAGTATCTCAGAATCTAACAATTTTATAATCTCTTAGTGTCATATTTTCCCTTTCACCTCATAAATGTATATATTCTGATTTTGTGTGTGTGTACTGGGATCCAGCCTTGGGTCTTGTGTTTCTTGAGCTCATACTCCCACTGAGCTACCTTTCCAACTGTGGCATTTAGTTCATTCATTCATTTTTTGTGTTGGTAGGGATTGAGCTTAGTGCCTTTGTACTAAACTACATCTCTACTTTTTTTTTTTTTTTTTTTTGAGATAGGCTCTCACTTTGTAGTTCAGGCTGACCCTGAGCTCACCATGTAGCCCAGGCAAGCCTCAAACTCAGCAGTCCTCCTGCCTCTGCCTCCTGAGTGCTGGGATTACAGGCGTGAGCTACCATGGCTGGCATTGTGGTATGTGATACTGATTGCTGGTCTGTGTGAGTCACCACACCCTGCATTGTGATATGTGGTACTGATTGCTGGAGTTACCAGGCCTGGCATTGTGGTATGTGGTTACCGGGAGATCAAAACAGGGACCTTGTGTTTGCTAGGCAGGCGCCAGAACCACTGAGCTAAATCTCCAGCTCCCTTTTGGCATTCTTAATCTTAAATGTAAAGTCCTAAAATATGGGGAGATGAAGAAAACAAATAAAAATCTAACAGTCATAATTGAAGTTTGTGTCCTTCTTGTCCTAGTCTGTCAACTCTTGTATCTTCTTAAACTTTGAGACATTATCTTGAATTTTTTTTTTTCCTATTCACAAATCTTGAATTTTTTTTTTTAGACAAGGTCTTTTGTAGTTCAGGCTGGCCTTGAGTTTACTATGTAACCTAGGCAAGCCTTGAACTCAAAGCAGTCTTCCTCCCTCTACCTCCCAAGTGCTGGAATTACAGGTGTGAGCCACCACGTCCAGCATTGTGCTATGTAGTTACCATGGATTGAACTCGGGATCTTGTGCTTGCAAGGCAGACGCTGGAACCACTAAGCTAAATCCCTGGCCCGGCATTATCTTAAATTTGTTAAAAAAAAAAAATTCTGGCATATGCTCCTATATGCCACTCTTTCTCCAGAACAAATGGAGAGATGGTGCGACCCAACTTTGGATAACATATCTGTTGTTGTTATAGTTCTGGTATTGTCAATTTATTGGCTGTGATTTATATGAAGTCAGTGGTACAACTGTTACAGAACTTTCATCCTTTGGTGGAAGAACTGTCATAGACATGCTTTTTGTTTCTCATTTGCCTCCTTAGGCTAGTGATAGTTCTTCACGTGAACAGGAACTGACCCTTAGGTCATATGTGCTGGTTGAGTCTGTCTGCAAGAATCTTCAGACTCTGGCTATGGCAGTAGCCTCTCAGAATGCTGTGTTGTTGGAAGGACCTATAGGATGTGGCAAAACTTCCTTAGTTGAGTATTTAGCTGCAGTGACCGGGAGAAGGAAACCTCATCTTCTTAAAGTCCAGCTTGGAGATCAGACTGACAGTAAGGTAATTAAGAAATGGCAAGTATTGGTGGGTTGCCAGGTGCATTTATGTTGGCATTTGAAGACTATTTTTGCTAAGAGCATGTAAGAGTTGTTAGAGCTCTTGCTCCTTACTGTTGGGTAAGTTGTGTAAATCTTAAGTGCATACTTTTCCTATTGAAATTTAACAACTATCGAAGGGTATAGCATGGCATCTCAGCTCAGTGTGGTTTCACTACTTTTTCTCTTTCTGCAGATGCTCTTAGGGACATATCGCTGCACAGATGTCCCTGGAGAGTTTGTGTGGCAGCCTGGCACCCTGACACAAGCAGCTACCAAAGGGCAATGGATCCTTCTAGAAGATATTGACTATGCTGCATTAGATGTGGTATGTTGTCTTGCTAAAAGCATTGTCCTCCAGTCTTTCCTTCTTTGGTGTTTTGTTAGTAATGACGTGGTGCATGATTTAACATGCTAAGTTGTGGGAAGCTCATTCAGTTATCTGTCTAAACTGATTTGAGATTTTGGATTACTTGGCTGGGCTATCACTTGATAGAGAATCTGTAATATTTTGTTTGTGTTACTATTTGTAATGGTTGTTGTATGTGTAATCAGTTTTATAGACTTGCCAAGAATAATCCTGCTGGGAAACATAACTGTGTTAGGGTAACATTGATGATTTTGAGATCATGCTTCTGAGCAGCGGTGGAATGATAGGCTGAAAATGAATAAAGGAAATGGTATAGCTATCTGTCATATTTAAGAAAGGCACAGGTTGTGTATTTTGGTTTTTGAAAGGATTGTTTATATATAAAATTCAGTTATTGAGCAGTTCATGTTTCTTTTATATTTGTAATCCATGAGTAAAAATATATTTTAGTGTTAAGAATTCCTTTGGGCAGATTTTCCTGAGATTAGTTTCAGTTTTCTTTTAGATGAATCTGTAAATTAATTGCATGTGCACTTTTCCTTGGATAAGAGAATGAATTGTGCATGTGTTAAGTTTAGAGATACTTGAGGTACAAAGAGAGGCTGAAAAATGAGTGTATGTCAGTGATTTTAGAGTGGGAATATAACACTAGACAGGACCTCATAGATAGTATGTAGTTTTAATTTTTTTTTTTTTTTTTTTTTTGAGACAGGGTCTCACTTTATAGTTCAGGATACCCGTGAACTCACTATGTAGCCCAGGCTAGCTTTGAACTTTCGGCAGTCCTCCTCCCTCTGCCTCCTGAGTGCTGTGATTAAAGGTGTGATCCATCGCGCTTGGGTTTGTGATATGTGGTACCGAGTATTGAGCTCAGGACCTCCATTTCCCAAGCAGATGCCAGAACCACTGAGCCAAATTCCCAGCCCACTAATGTAGTTTTGTAGTGGAGATAGTTTGCAGGGCTGTAAACTCAATTTTCTTAAGAAACCCAGATCTAGAGCTGAATCCTATATATGCAATTTAAAAGTAAAAATGGAAACTGCATGACTAATTTAAAAGTATTTTCTCTCCTCACCTTTTGTTATAAATTTCTCCCTTGAAGCCATAACTCCTAAATCCACATGTCTTACTCACCTGCTTTAAGAATCTCTACTTAGGGCCGGAGGGTTAGCTCAGTGGTTCCGGCGCCTGCCTCGCAAGCGCAAGGTCCTGAGTTCGATCCCCGGTAACCACATACAATGCTGGGCGTGAAGACTCACGCCCACCAGCCATCAATACCACATACCACAGTGCCGGGCCTGGTGGCTCACGCCTGTCATCCCAGCACTCGGGAGGCAGAGACAGGAGGATTGATGAGCTCGCGGTGGCTTGCCTGGGCACCATAGTGAGCTCAGGGCCAGCCTGAACTACAAAGCGAGACCCTGTCTCAAAAAGCAAAAAAAAAGAATCTCTACTTAGTCTCCTTCTTTCTCAGCTACTCAGGAGGTGCCATGTGATTTTTAGGCCAACTTGGGCAACATAGTAAGACCCTTGTCTCCACTGTGAAATCTCTGCTTGGATGTCCCAGTGCACATTCAAGATGTCCAAACCCATAGTTGTCTCCTGTTAGAATATCCTTCTCTGCCCTGTAGTCACCTAGCCAGATTCTAGATGCCATTTTTTTTTCCACGCAATTAGTTTATCATTTCCACTTAAAATTTCTCCATCTCCTCTTTTCCTATACCACTGCCTTTGCACTTCTGGTGCTTTAATTTACCTAATCATCTATTATGTCTTTCACCTAAATAAATAGTGTCCTTCCCAGCCCCTTTTCTTCCAGGGTAGGTTCTTTTCAGTTTATCTTCCTTATTGTTACATAGTTGATTTTCAAAACTTCCTAATCACTTTTTTCTCTGCTGAAAATCTTTTCAGTAACTTTTTTCTCACAAAAAGCTCAGGGTCCTTAACACAAAAGACTTAACTTATCTGTGGACCTGACATCTTTTTACTGTTTCCTATGTGCATTCTTTTCCAGTCATAATAGAGTCTTGTACTATTCTATTAGGCATATGAATTTTTAGTACATTTGATTTTTTGTTAAAATAGTACTGGGGATTGAAAATTCAGGGCCTTAATACATGCTAGGCAAGCCCTCTACCACTGAGCTCTCCAGCGTCATCCGGCTGCCTTAATTTTTTTCTTCTTTTTTTTTTTGCGTGTGTGAGACAGCATCTCTCTGTAGTTCAGGCTGACCCTGAGCTCACTATGTAGCCCAGGCAAGCTTCAAACTCAGCAGTCTTCCTGCCTCTGCCTCCCTAGTGCCAGGATTACAAGTGTGGACCACCACGTCCAGCATGGTGGTATGGAGTACTGGTTGCTAGAGGGGTGTGTCACCACACCCACTATTGTTTTATGTGGTTACTGGGATCGAACCAGGCACTTTGGGCTTGCTAGGCAGGCACTGGAACCGCTGAGCTAAATCTCCAGCCCGGCTGCCTTAATTTTGAAAAAGTATGTTGCTAAATTATCCAAGCTGGCCTTCAATTTGCAGTCCCTCTGCCCCAACCTTCCAAGTCTCCGGGATTACAACCGTGGAGCCATCATGCCTACCTTTTTTTGTTTTTTTTTTTTTTTT
>PVIC010043208.1:0-15520 GCA_004025085.1 Thryonomys swinderianus | reverse complement strand
CGTGACTTCTAAAGCCTGGCATCAAGCTCTGTTTATAGGCTTGTCCTGAAAAGTAAGATCACTTCGCAGCATCTACGGAGACTGGTTCCAGCATCGTGCCAGGATATGCAAATCTATAGTTGCTTGGTCCTTTAAAATGACATGAAATTTGCATGTAACCTACATACTTCCTGTCCTATACTTTAAATCATCTCGAGATTATTTATAATCCCTAATACAATGCAAATGCTCTGTAAATAGCTGTCAGACTATATTACTTAGTAAATCGCAGGGAAAAGAGTCCGTCTGTGTTCCACACCGCTGCAATTTTTAAAAAAATACTTTTCAGGGCTGGAGGGTTAGCTCAGTGGTTCCGGCGCCTGCCTCGCAAGCGCAAGGTCCTGAGTTCGATCCCCGGTAACCACATATAATGCTGGGCGTGGAGACACGCCCACCAACAATCAACACCGTATACCACAATGCCGGACGTGGTGGCTCACGCCTGTAACCCCAGCACTCGGGAGGCAGAGACAGGAGGATTGCTGAGTTCGCGGCGGCTTGCCTGGGCACCATAGTGAGCTCAGGACCAGCCTGAACTACAAAGCGTGACCCTGTCTCAAAAAGCAAAAAAAAAAAAAAAACAAAAAAAAAAAAAACTTTTCATCCACAGTTGGTTAACTCTGCAAATGTGGACTCCACAGAGAGTGGAGCATTTTGTGCAGCACCGAAACTGTGTGAAAGCCAGCGTAGTCACAGACAAAGAAGCCACATTTTCTCTGCGTGGCGATTCAGAGACCGTATGACCCTGTCAGCTTCCGCACTCGCCGGAAAAAGCAGCCTGGGCTTCGAAGGCCGCGACAGCTGGCGGGGTGGCCGCCGTGGGCATCAGCTCTCAGCCAGGCCCTTGGGCCTCGGACCTTTCCTCCTCCCGCTGCCCCTGGGCCTCCCTTTCCCTTTCCTTAGGCGCTGCACCCCCTTCGCGCTGCTGTCCTCGCCGCCAGCCGGCCCGGGGGAGGAGTGAGGGGCTGAGCTCGCGGGCCAGGGAGGACGGGGCAGGGCGCGCGGGGGCGGAGAGCCGGTGACCCCGTCCCAGCTCGGCGCGGGAGCTGGCGTCCACGGCGCCTTTGTTGATCTCGAAGAGGCCGGCGGTGAAAGCGCTGCCTGGGGTGGGCACGCGGAGGCCGCACAGGGCGGCATTAGCGATCCCCGGTGTCGCCTCACTCACCCCCTCAAGCAGCCGTCGCTAAACGCCCGACCGGAGCTGGGGGCGGGGCGACGGGTAAGACCGCGGGCCCGAAAGAGGGAAATGGACGCTCGTGCACGTGTATGCGCGTGCGCGTGCTCACGCGAGCTTCTGTTCCTTCCTCTGCTCGGCCTCCCTCTGTACGTTCTGGATCGAAAATATTCAGAAAATGTTTGCGTGTATTGAGCGGGTACAGGATTCCCTAAACACTATAGTATAGCAACTGCTTTACACTGCAGGAGGCATCACAAGTCATCAAGGGTGAAAGGTGGGGGTAGGTTAGGGGACAGGGGAGGCCAGGATCATTCCGGGGCCGGAGGGTCAGTAAGGCTGGAGAAGGCTTTTCTGCGCCCGTCAGGGGAGGGGCAGTGGCCAGGGCTCCTCCCCTGCCTGCCGCGTCCGGCCGGATCTCTGCTCTGAGGTTGCAGAAATAGTCCCCTTTGTCTGTCAGGGGCCAGGTAGGGAATATCACAGGCTTCGCTGCCTGTAGGTCTCTGTGCCACCGTCGTGTCCTTGCACGCTGCTCTTGGGCATCCTGGGGACGTTATTTCTCCCCCAGAAGGTGTCCCCTTCTTCCTTGGTTCAGATGCGGGAATCTAGCAGCCTAATCCTGGGGATTGATCACAGCATCGCACGCAAGAAGCTCTTTGAGGGCCTGGCAGGTGCGGAGGGCTGGAGGGTCCCCTGTCCTGTCTCTGCGCCTGGTCGGAGCCGCAGAGGCCTCTCTCTGCCTTCCAAGCCTCGGTATCAGGGAGGCCTCACCTCGGACTGCCTGAGCCCGGGACGCAGCAGCCCACGGAGAAGAGCACACAGACGTACATCCAGTTCATGTATCCTATTTCACCCGTCGTGAGGAGCCTATCATTTGACAGAAAGGGGAAATGGGGTCATGGGTGAAAGGGCTTCGGACCCTCCCGTAAGATCTAGCAGACGGGAGGCGCTTGCGTTCCAAGTGCTCCCCATGTGCTCAGGTCCCCCGTGGGCTGCCCCTCCCCCCGTCCCCCCAGCAAACCGTGTGCAGACCCTCCCTTCCTCCATACTGCTTCATCCAACCTCCTCCACCCTAGTCCACACCCTCCGGGTCACCTAGTCTCAGCAACACATTGGAATGAAACAAAAAGCCAGTGGAGGGCCGGAGGGTTAGCTCAGTGGTTCCGGCGCCTGCTTCGCGAGCGCAGGGACCTGAGTTCGATCCCCAGTAACCACATATAATGCTGGGCGTGGAGACTCACGCCCACCAACCATCAACACCGTATACCACAGTGCCGGACGTGGTGGCTCACGCCTGTCATCCCAGCACTCGGGAGGCAGAGACAGGAGGATTGCTGAGTTCGCGGCGGCTTGCCTGGGCACCATAGTGAGCTCAGGGCCGGCCTGAAATACAAAGCGAAACCCTGTCTCCAAAAAGCAAAAAAAAAAAAAAAAAAAAAAAAAAAAAAAAAAAAAAAAGCCAGTGGACAGGGGGAAGAGCTCCCAGAATGCATTTGGATTCTAACAAATTTTAATTCTTTCCAGGGAGAGCTGGATTGCCTGGTGCTGTCACTCGCCCTGGCAGACCCTTCAAAGGCATTTTCAGTCGCACTATGGAGGGAGTATGATGCATTCTCCCATCTGACAGATGAGAAAACTGAGATTCAAAGAGTTTATACATCTAATAATACCCTCCTATTTAGATCATACCAACGTATCTGCCATTGAAATCAAAGATATAAGTGCTATCACATATATCAAGAATTTAGCACAATGAGTATTAGTTCCTATTTCCTCTTCCTATTTTTAGTCTACTAGCTTCAAGTTGGAGAAGACATTAGGGGAAAATTAAAAAGGACAATTGAAGCAGGATATTAAGGAAGAAGAGTTCGAAGTAGATATAGAGAAGAAATATTTTTAAAAGATTATTTGCATAAATATACTGCACATTCACCCGATCACAATTTAAAATTTGCTAAATCTAAACCATTTTCCATAATTCCATTTACCAATGTCGAGAAACCCCACTGAGAAATCTATTCCTGATCTCCTTCTGAAGAGTCATTTAATTCCCAAGGAACACAGACCATTGGCAAGATATTTCCAAGAAAAGGAAGGGGAATTTAATTCTCCGTTTGTTTTAATTTTGTTCTGGAACACTTGCAAAGGCTCCAATCCAAGGGGAAAAGAAATAATGTCCTACTTCCGGCAGCATAGCAAGGACATAAAGAGAAAGCAGAAGTTTCCCTGTAAACAGAGGCAGGAGCAAACCCACGCGTGTGTGCATCGTTTTACAAACTTAGAAATTTGGAGGGAAGTAGGACGTCCAGGGATCAAGGGCCGATGGAGAAGATGGAACAAAACGTTTCCATCCTGGACAGGTTTGAGATAGACTGTACCTCAGCAGTGGAGGAGGGATGGCAGGATGGCTGGAGGCCGGGTGGATGGTAGGTGGGTGAGCAGATGGATAGTATAGATCACTATACTACGTGAGAGTATCGATCAATGGGTAGCTGTGTGGTTTCTGCGTGTGTAGATACATGAGTGATGTATTAGTGCATTTTCCCACTGCTGGGAATACGGACCCAGTTTAAGAAGGAGAGAGTCAATTTGCCTCATTTTCCCAGGGCTCATACTGTGGTTGGCAGGCACCAAGATAGAAACAAGAGGGTGGAAGATCATGGCAGAACAAAGATGCTTAGTTCCTAGTGCTAGGGATTTAGCTCAGTGGCACCGCTGCCTGCCTGGCAAGTGCAACGTTCTGAGTTTGATCCCCAACACCGCAAACAAAATAAAACACAGTGGTTGGGAATTAGAGGAATGGTGCCAGAGAAGAACAGATGGGAACCATACATGGTACCCAAAGTCCTTCATGTGTGACCCACCCACATGTACCTAGCAGCATACTTTTATTAATCCATGAGACGTTTCTTTTCTTACTTTTTTTTTTTGAGACAGGGTCTTGCTTTGTAGTTCAGGCTGGCCCTGAGCTCACTCTGTAGCCCAGGCAAGCCTCCAACTCAGCAATCCTCCCGCCTCTGCCTCCCAAGTGCTGGGATTACAGACATGAGCCGCCCACCCGGCACTGCACTGTAGTATGTGGTACTGATTGTTGGTGGGGTGCGTCACCATGTCCAGTGTTATTGTATATGGTCACTAACGACTGAACCAGGGCCCTTGTGCTTACTAGGCAGACACCGGAACCACTGTGATAAATCTCCAGCCCCACAAGAAATTTCTTAATCCATAAGAGTAGCAGCAAACTAAAAGACAATAGAACAATGTATTTTTAATTCAGATGAAAAATGATTTCCAATCTTGAATTCTAAAGCACTCCAAACTAGCAGTTAAAAAATTACATAAGACAAGGTCTGTATCTAAAGAAGTTACTGAAGGATGTGCTCCACTAAAATAGGGAGTAAACTAAGAAAGAAGAATAGTATCAACAGGAAATCTAACACAGAGAGCAGAGAACAAGAATTTTAAGGAAAATGGAAAAGAGAATATGAGAAAAAAGCTGTATACTTCAAGAAGAAAATTAGAGTATACAGGAGAAGAGAGGTATCTAGAAAGATATCTCTAGGAGTTAAAAATAAAAATGTACATTTTTTGACGTTTGGCTCTGTGGGGAGGCATTCTATAGTTGTGCAAAAAAAAAATCCACCAGGAATTTGAAGAGCATTGAACAGTTTTTTTAACTGATTTTATTGGTATATTTTATATATACATTATAATCACATTCAACATTGAGGTTTTGTATCAGTACATGACACATCTTGATTCTCATTTTTTCTCATTCCCCTGCCCTCCCAGCTTTTAAAAAAGCAATTAAATACAATAAAAATTAAGCACTATACAATTGCTTTATATATTAACTGTTTAAATTTTCTCTCCATGATAGCTCTTTAAAAATTATGCCACTTTTCACCTTGAGACCATAATGTTACATGACATAAATCAGACACGAGCTTACGTATCACATGGTTTCTCTGCTATGAGAAATCCAAGGTATAAAAAGCAAAATAAAAAATAGATAACAGGAAACAGGGAGACAGATATTTTGCAAATGGCAGGGGACCGAGAGATGGAGGGAGGGAGTAAAGAGGGCAGGGTCAGGGAACTAAGATGTGTTATGTATGTATACCAACTCCTCACCATAATGGAGTAATTATGTGCTGCAAGCATGTATTAATAAAAATGTTAAAATTAAATCTTAATAAGAGGTAAGGAGGGCAGCGGAAAGGGCATAAATGAGAATCAGGATGTGTCATATACAGGTACAACTTCTCAATGTTGAATGTGATCATAATGTATGTATAGAACGTACCAATAAGGTCAATTAAAAAATAAATAATAAAAAGCACCATGACATACAGAAAGACTGCAGCAGGACAAAAAAGATAATAATGATAAACAATAACTCATGGAGCTTTTTAGGTAACTATTATCTTTCATTCTGTTTTCGTTTGGAAGATAATAAATTTTCACCTAGAAGCCCATGCTATATGTGCTCTATAAGATGTGGTAATTGATTCAATAATTTCAGGCCATAATACAGTTACCACTTAACTTAACAATCCCAGACTCACACATGGGACACATTTGAGTTACTTGCTGGGTTTGAGCCCAAAGTACTTTGTTGCACAAGGAATGTCAAACAAGAAAGACCTTCTATAAAACCTCAGTCTGTGGAGGGTGTGTGTGCTTTTCCATGTGCTGCTTTCTCATTTCTGGGACAAAATGCCTGACAGCCCCAATTTAAAGAAGTTTATTTTGGCTCAGGAATCCAGTGCATGGTTGGCTGGTTCCAACACAGAAGTGACGGGGGGGGGGGGCCTGGCAGTGGAAGGTTGTTCAACCCATGGCAGCCAGGAAGCAGGGAAAGGAGGAAGGAAGGGGGACAAAAATACACCTTTCCAGGTCAGGGCCCCAGGACCATCTCCAACCATCTCCCAAAAAGCATGTTCAGTGGAACTTAGGATGGACGAATCCACTCATGAATAGAGCAGCACCGTGGTCCAATCGCCTTACACACATGAGAACTTTTGGGGGGCATTTTACGTCTGATTTACGATGACATGTTTTGAAGCATTCTCATAGCTACCACCTGTTAGTCCTGAAGTTGTATTTCCATTGCCCTCACAGTACTTCTTAAGGCAACTTGAGGGAGCGTTAACAAGTCCCGCTAAGTTGTTGAGGAAGGTGGTGGAGGAAGAACGTGCTTTCTAGAGAGCGATTCTCTTCCCCAGTCACCATATGCTCTGAAGTCTGTGCTTCCCCTTTGGTGAACAGGATAAACCTTCATATATCACTTTGTATGCACAGACTATGTATTCCCTTTCACCTGGTGTATTATGTATTTAAGCATGTTTCTATTTATATATAAATTGATTTTTCTTGAGTTCAACTAGGATGCATAAATGTGATTGCCATTAAAATTCACAGAATTTTTTTTCACTTAATAATTCTTCACTTAGGAGCAGTCAGCAGGGTTAAAGTCTGTGGAAGGAACGGGTATTTAGGAAAGGAAGTGCAAGTACATGAGTTGGCTCAGCAGTGAACAATATTTACACGGTGCTAAGCGTGAAAACAACAAGTACGGGTTGGATCTGACCTGTGTTGAATTTGTTTCCCATTGGAAGATGGGAGGAGAATTGTGTTTAGAAGGTGCCTAACAGAATTCATTTTCCATCTCCCTTATGAGAAAGTCAATATGTTATATGTAAATCTAAAAACAATCAAGAAGATCAATATAAATATGTTATTTAGAAAAATGGAAGTAAATACTAGAAAAGCCTCTAAAGGCAGTGAACATTGTGCCTGTGGAAATGAGGGCTGAGGGGAAGGGGGACACAGGACACTGGTTTTACTGAATGTTTTATTAGGATTGTTTGACTTTCTGGAGGAGGTAATAACTCTAACAAGCTTAAAAATTATGTTTAAAGGGGTAATAAACATTCATTGGGAGAAGCTTAGAAAATACAAATGTGGAAATACAATAAAATAAATTCCACTCATAACCTAGCAACCTAGACATCCATCAAAGGACACTGATATCCTCATTTTGAGTCTTTTTACTGTGTATACATTTTAAAAATAAAACCAAGATAACATCATTGTTTTTGTGATATCTGTTTTTCCTTAGGATAATCACTGTAAACATTTACCATGTCAATATCTATCATATCACTTCAATGGATATGGATATACTACAGTTTGTTCAATTCTACCCAATATTTATCAATAATTATTCATTTGGCCTAATTCTTCCAGGAAGAACTCTTTAGGCTCTTGGAAAAAGATAGCAAAAAGGGATTTTCTCTGCCCCCAGTTCAGTTGTTGACATCAAACGTTTTTATTTCCCTTTGCTAGAAAAGAGTTGTTTGCCTCGCTCTGAGGTTTTTTTTTCTGACAGTCTGCAGTTGCTTTTAAAAGTCTCTCTGCTTTAAAATAGTAAATGGCAGGTGGGTGTGCAGGTGGCTCTTCCACCTGAGAGTGGCCTTTCCTTTCCAGGTAGTGGCGCCTCAGTTCTCTTCATTCAAATCCCTCCTCGCTCTCTGGCGAGGTCAGCCTACGTGGCTTGGGGCGAAACCGGTCCGACTTTCTGCAGCGCGAGTGTGACTGTGTGATCCCCGCCTGGTCACCTTTCTGTTCTTGGTGACTGGTGATCCAAGAGGGTCCACCCCAAGACTGTCACTGAACACTCGAGGAAAGATGATCTCTCTCCTTTTCACTGGCATCACTGAACTGACAAAAGTTTCGCTCTGGAGTGGCTGGTGGCCACTTCAAAGGGAAAACCTGTGGGGTTAAAACCAGTGAGAACAACAGATCAACCAAGGCATGTAAAGAGGCAGAGTCCTAACCACGTCTTCTGAGCACTCAGACCCATCCCAGCACAATGCTCCTGGCCGAAACAACGGTATAAATCAATACATCTCCTTCTGTCTCAATCTGTCTTGTCATCAGCTAAGTGAGTAAGTTCAGCATCAAATAAATCAAGCGGTGCAGAAAGGTGGAAAGCGAAAATTAAAACTTTCACCTGTCATCTCTGAATTCTCAGTCCAAGGGCTCCAGTGATAATCACTCCTCACAGTTTCTTCAGTATGTTTTCAAAAGACACTTGGGCCTGTGAAAATCTGTCAGCATTTAAATATACACACAGAATTATACCACCTCTACTGTCCTGCAACTTGGGTTTTTAAGTCCTCTATCGGGTAACAGACATTTTTCTATACTTGCATCTGGGTATCTACTTAATTTTTCATATCTCATATTTGAGACAGTTATTTTCTCATTTCTAGGAGAAAATTCCCAGCCCCTCCAAACAAAAGGAAGAGAGATTTATTCTGGCTCGTATTTACAGCCCGTGCCTGGCCAACTCCAGGGCAGAACAGCACAGCAGAAGCTCATCACAGAGGAAAATCACTCACTTCCTGGGGTCCAGGAAGCAGAAAGGGAGGAAGAGAGGAAGGAGCTGGGGAGGGAGACACACCCCACTGGCCCCATCTTCCGACCAGGCCCCACCTCTGACTTCATATTTAGCCGTAGCACCCATGTGGTCCAATCCCTTTCTCAAAAGCCCCACCTCGGAGTGCATGAGGCTCTTGGACCTAATATTTAGATACAAACACCAGTCTTGCACTGATGGCTATTTGGGTTTGTCCAGTTCATCATTAAAAGTTACAATTAGCACTCTGCTTTTCTAGTTCAGTGCAGCAAAACCGTAAAGCTAAAGGAGAGTCTACTTCCTGTTCCTCGTGGGCCAGGCCCTTTCCAGAGGCACGCCTCTAGTTGACTTTCACAGGACATGGATAAGTGAGGCCCACTGTAAAGAGGAAAAGGAACTTCCAGAAATACTCCGACAGAGAGGCAAAGCCGTATGTCAAGCCTTGGTAAAAGCCGGTCTGAGGAGAGCAGGAACACAGCACGCAGGAACGGAGAAGCGGCTAGAAATGTACAGAAGCAGGAACTAATCTGCAGAATGTTCTCCAAATCTCTCTTCCTTTTGTTTGGAGGGGCTGGGAATTTTCTCCTAGAAATGAGAAAATAACCGTCTCAAATATGAGATATGAAAAATAAAGTAGATACCCAGATGCAAGTATAGAAAAATGTCTGTTACCCGATAGAGGACTTAAAAACCCAAGTTGCAGGACAGTAGAGGTGGTATAATTCTGTGTGTATATTTAAATGCTGCCAGGGGTTTCGAGTCTCCTGAAACTCTGCCTGCGACGTACTTCATAATGCAGTAGACACAACTACAGACGGACCACACGACTCTTCTTGCTTGATGGCAGCCATGAAGAACAGAATTTATTGGAGTTTCCGTCTTTAGAGGGCCGAATCTATAGCCGTGCCACCGAGAACAAGTCTGTGCCTATAAAAAGTGGCATGTTTTATACATCACGGCTATCCATAATAGACATTCCGATTTACTGGGCTTTGGAGAGACTAAACTATTTTCCAGTTTTCCTTATAAAAATGATATCTCAAAATCATCATATTAATAAGAAGCAATCAGACAGCATGTAGCCCCCAAAACTTGTTTGGAAACAAGTTTTACAAAAGAAGCACCAGGCAGTAAATGAAAACATGGTTATTTCTCCGAGTCTGATGATGCATATAGTATCTGTCAGCTGTTCAGCTTGTGTAATTTCTCGGAGTTTCTTTTCTCGCTGTTAGTATTCATTTTTGTGCCTCACTTGTATTTGTGAGTCTGTGTTTTTTAAGGTTTTGCTCTTTGAAGTTGTACGAGCTGCAGGCTCTGCACACTTGTTTCTGCCCCTGCGTAGCCACTGCACAGCCGAGTCTGGAGCCGGACCTCCCAGAATCAAGTCTCACGTGGGCCACCTCCCTGCTCGGAATGCTGGGAAGGCTGCAGTGCTGCTCTGGGCCTTGGTTTCCCGTCTGCACAGGGAGCATCAGAACCTCGGTGGGCCGTTTGAGGATTAAGTGAGTTACAAAGAACCAAGAACCTGAACACTGGCTAGAGTCAGTGACAAAGATGTTTATGTCTCATGCATTTCTACAGACACCCCAACAAGCACAGGCTGGAGCTGTGCAAGCCCAGCGTGATGAGTCTGACAGGATTAATTTTAGGAGACTGCCAAATGCCCTCAGAAAGCTGTGCCGGCTTAGCCTCATTATGTAGGAGGTGACGCACATCAGGACCGTGGAGTCATGGTGTTCCTCCCAGGTGACTCTGAGCCTTTGCCTCCAACTTCATTCCAGCCCAGCCCAGGGCCTGGAAGCTCTCCAGGTGGGGCGGTTTAGTAGCTGTTGGGAATGTGGGCCCTGACTGTTCCCAAGGCACCCTGCCTGTGCCTCTCACTGGCAGCTCACGTTTACCAAACGCCTGCCTGCGTGAAGCACAGTGGCCCTGCAGGTTAGATCCGGGCAGAGGTTATGGATTTATGGATAAAGAAACTGGCTCAGACCGGTCGAGGGCTTCCCCGAGGTCACCTCAGCAGGTTAGCAGCAGAGAGGAGCAGGAATCCAAGTCGTCTGAAAACCGGATGCATTTCCCACGACTGGCGTCCACTGCCTTTCAAAAATCCTTCTATTAAAATGATATACTGGCTTTAAAATGAAATATAGTCACAATGAAATATAGTCTTTTCTCCAAGTTAGTTGTGAAGAGCAGCCATTAAGGCTGTATTATATACTAAGAGGGCACTTCTTAGAAAAATAAATTTAATTGCAGCCTCTTGATTCAAATCAAATCCACTCTGTTTCAAACTTTCAATTATGGTAAGATATAGCTGTAGAGAATGTGCTTTCCATCCTAATTTCAGACTCAGATGGCATTTCATTCTGTACTTCTATCTTTAAAAACCTACTTCCCCCAACCCCCAATCTTGTTATCTTCTCTCTGACTTGCCAAACAAATCTAGTCCAAAAAAAAAAAATAGAACTGATTAAATGCCTTAAGGAAAGGAAGAGAAGCGCTCAAAATCAGTAGAGTCTGTTCCCACATGTTCAGGCTAATTTAATTTTTCTCACATGACAAACTGGAGAAGAAAAGAACTATTTGCATAGAAGGACAATTAAGAATAAATTAGAGGTGTCATTTGTCCCAAATTGGGACATGATTTCATAATCTGTTTTTCCGTTGAGGTAGTAAGTTTTCAGAAAACAGGAGCTAACAGGCGCATGCTTTTGTACTCTGGTGTCACCCATCAAGTGAGAGCTTAATCACAAGGGAAGATGGGCCCACGGGTTGCTGTACCTCAGGCCTTGTCTTCAGAAAGCCAGACTAGGGCCGGAGATTTAGCTCAGTGGTTCCGACGCCTGCCTTGCAAGTGCAAGGTCCTGAGTTCGATCCCAGTAACCACATACAATGTTGGGTGAGCGCTTCTCTTCCTTTCCTTAAGGCAACCACCAGCAATCAATACCACATACCACAGTGCCGGGTGTGGTGGCTCATGCCTGTCATCCCAGCACTCGGGAGGCAGAGACAGGAGGATTGCTGAGTTCGAGGCTTGCCTGGGCTACATAGTGAGCTCAGGGCCAGCCTGAACTACAAAGCGAGACCCTGTCTCAAAAAAAAAGAAAGCCAGGCTAGCAACCAGGCTAGCACACTCACCTGCAGGCCAGCCACCTTATGTACTATGCAGAAAACCCCAGGGCCTATGAAAGTGACGACAGGTAGGTAGGTAGATAGACAGATAAATGCATAGATATGTGATGGACAGACTGACAGAACATATATAAGTAGGTAAAGATATAGAGTGATAAAAATAGACACATAGATGCATACATAGAAAATGGACAATAGACGATAGATGCATAAACAGACAAAATACATAGGTGATAGATGTTAGACTGATAGAAGATGGATACAAAGGAAAAAGATGGAGAGATGAATGGATAGATAGGATATACAACTTGGTGTCCACCAACACTGTTAATTTCCACAAACTAAGTCTGTCCTCTGAAAAGTAAGACCTATTCTGCAAGTATAATTATGAGAGTAAATTTTTAACCTGCAGGAGTTAGTATTCAATAGCTACTTGATATTCCAGCTGCCACAGGAAATCTCTCTCCCTCCTTTGCAAAGAAAAGATGTATATACATAGAAATGCTTAGCTCCTGACATTCTTGAATAATCCAGGGATGTTTCTCCCAAAATGAACTTTACTATATAGTACATAGACTAGTGAATCCAAAATAAGGGCCAGCAGACTTCCTACCCCTTCCATCCTGGAAGGAAAAACTCACCCAGCAGTGGCTGAGGTTAATGCGTCTTCCTGTGGTATCAGCAGTAATTTACATGTTTGCTTTCTTCCTATGTAATTAGAATTGAACTGGTTGGGCCAGAGATTTAGCTCAGTGGTTCCAGCGCCTGCCTAGCAAGTGCAAGGTCCTGAGTTTGATCCCCAGTAACCACATACAACGCTGGGCGTGCTGACTCCCGCTCATCAGCAATCAGTACCACATACCACAGTGTTAGGCGTGGTGGCTCACACCTGTCATCCCATCACTTGGGAGGCAGAGGCAGGAGGATTGCTGAGTTCGAGGTTTGCCTGGGCTACATAGAGAGCTCAGGACTAGCCTGAACTACAAAGTGAGACCCTGTCTCAAAAAAAAAAAAAAAAAAAAAAAAAAAAAAAAAAAAAAAAAAAAAAAGAATTGACCTGGTTAATTTGATAAAAAACAAAGTGTAGGATTTATACAGTTTTTGCTTATTTGTTTTGTTTTTAGACAGAGTTTTGCAGTGTAGCCCAGGCTGGCCTTGAACTCTCATAGCCTCACAAATGTTGGGTTTACAGGTGTGTGCCACCACATGCAGCAAAGGGTAGGATTTATGAGAAGGACATATGATAGCATAGAGAATTCTGGGAAGAACTACACCTAAGAATTTCATGGAGGCTGGGAATCCCCGTAGCTCAGAGAATCTGGAAAGCAGAAATTCCTAACAAGCAGTGACACAAAGAACTGCCCCTAAGAAAAGTCTGTGCACATGGTTTCCCATTAGCCTCCCCCAGTTGAATCACAATGCTGGATGATAGGACTCGATGAGCTCAGCTTTGGCCCAGCCAGGGGATACAGGTCACAAGGGACAGATGCCTGTATGTGCAGGACAGATTCTCTGGAAGACCAGCTATTGCTGTTAAATGGAAAACAGAAATCCAAAGGGATGTGAGCAAGCAAAAGCCACTGATGCCCACTACAATTTAATTTCTGACTAGCTCACAAAAAGGAGCACATTTTCCTACCTGCTGATAGCCCCTTCTGAGTGTTTTCCATCCAAAGCATAAAATAATCAGTGCTCCGTTTTTAGAAGCCAAAGTCTGTATGCTGGGACAGAATTTCCCTGTCTTTAGCTTCCCCCTCAAGGGAGCCTGGTGAGAGAGAAAGGGCACGGGCTGTGGAGACGAGCCCCAGACAGTGCCTCGAGGGCCATGGTGGGAGGGTAGAGTATGTGGGCGCACACACGGCAGGGAGTCTGGCCTGACCTGGACTTAGGGAAAGGCAGGGAGGAGGAGGAGAGGGAAGCGGGAGCGGCAGCCTGCGAAGGCAGAGTGGCGTGTCTGAGGCCGAAGAGGAGCACCTGGACCCTTGGAAGAGATGAGGAGCGGGACGGCTAGAGCAGGTCCACCTGCTTGTCTCCGTTCTTCACCACCCTCCGCAGCCTTTACCTGGGCAGGGCCCAGTGAAGAGAGCTTCTCTCCTTGACAGCTTTGGCTTGGCCTTGAGATCTGGTAGTTGTATCCATGTGCCAATCCGACAAGGCCTAAGTCTTAGGCGTCGGGAGGCCGGGAGCCAGTGCCAAGAGGAGAACCCCCCACAGCTACCCCAGTGGTCCCAAGCGGATGGGAGGCTGTGGAGGGAACCAGCGAGCCGGTGTCTCGGGGAAGCCGGTGTGCTGGGCCCAGCTGGGTCACCCACCTCCAGTCACGAAGGCCTCACACACCTGTTGCGTTGGACTTCATCCTGAGAGCCATGGCCTCTGCGGCGGAGTTTGGGACGTCACTTCAGACTGGCTTCTCAAGGCCCTTCTGGATGGTCTCTAGGAGGGTGAGTCTGCAGAGGGACACAGTTTCCCAAAGTTATCAGCCTTGCATTTTTTAATGTTTTGCTGGCAAGCATTTCTAGTGAAATAAGGGTATGCTTTTATTATCATAATAAAAGAAGTCAGCATTACATATTCATTATATATACAAAAACGCCATGTGTATATGCAAATGTATGCATAAAAACAACAGCACATAGGTAAATTGAGCAAAATATATATCTTAAGATTAACAGCAACAGTCTCTGGTTCAGATTATTGTTCTTTTCTTTCCTTATAACTATGATTTCCTACAGAGTCACATGTCATTTTTGTTATTACAAAATAAAATAATATCACAATTTATGGGACATATTATACTCTATGATGTCATAAATTATTTAACTGTCAATCCCTTTTTTACAGTTGAGGAAACTGAATTTTAAGAAGAATATTTGTTCCAAATCAGGCCACTAATATGCAGCAGTCAGAATTTTAACCAGGTATATTACAGCCTTAATGAAAGCCTGAATTATGACCCTAGGTACTGTTGATATGTTCTTTACTTTGTTTCTTTGTTTTTGAGGGAATATTCAGTTTTTAAGTTTGGTTTCTTTTCAGTAACTGGGGAATGACCCCAGAGAGTTCACACTGAGCTACATGTCTAGTTTTTTAAAAAAATTTCTTGTTTTGACACATGTCTCTCAAGTTTCTAAATTGCCCAGGCAGAGATTAAACTTTTGACCCTCCTGCCTCAGCCTCCCAAGTACTGGGATTACAGACATTCCTCAGTACAGCAGTGTGCATTTTAACAGGCACATCTACCCGTGCATCCACCACATACCTAACAAGATACAAAGTATTTCCATGACCCCTTACAGTTCTCTCTTCCCAGCCAACCTTTACTGTCAGCCTTTAGTACCTACCATTTGTTATGATCTCTTTAAAATTAAATTATAGAAAGTTACTTTTTTGATATGATCTTTCATTCAGCATAGTATGTTTGGGATTCTTATTTATATACTGCTCTTTATATACATGACTCTTGTGTTCCATTTTCCTATTGATGAGCATTTAGGTTATTTCCATTTTACAGCCATTATGAATAAACCTACTGTAAACATTATATGTAAGTTCATTTAGCGACATATATTGTTATTTCAAACAGGAAATGCTGGATCATAGAGTAGATATGTATTTTATTTCATCAGAAACTCATAAGAAGAAAACAAGTTTGGTCTCTGTCTTCCAATTCTAACACAGAGCTCCAGAAGCCCTTGCAATTTCCTGAGTGATAAGGGAGCTGGGAACGTCTTTTACACCGGCTCCTGACACAA
>PVIC010043207.1:0-15511 GCA_004025085.1 Thryonomys swinderianus | reverse complement strand
TGATGAGGGGAAGGAATAAATATGATACAGAAAGAAAATAAAAGAGCATGTATAAGGGGGGAGGAGGGGGGAGTGGGTAGGGATATGGGTAAAAATGAGAATTAACTTGTGGTATATACTGGTACAAATTTCCCAATGTTATATGTGATTTTGAGATGTATATAAATTGTACCAATAAAGAATTCAATAAAAAAAAAAATCCTTTTAGTCCTGATTAAATAAATTGGGTGTTTTAATAATTATTTAACTTATTGGGTTTTATTTTCCTATCTGCACTGTAAGGATACTAGTACCTATATGACAGTTTTATTTTAAGTGAGTGATTATAAGCATTCAAAATATTTAGTATCATTCCTGTTATATACTAATTGCATAATAAACGGAGACATCCTTACTGTTATTAATTATGGAAGGTGCTCTAAAGAGCCACATTTTCCTTTGAATGTGTTTCTCTTCCTCTTGAGTTATTAAGGGTTTTACTTTGTAACAGAATGGAATATTCAAGAAAAGTATCAGAAAGTTTGTGTTCTCAACACCTATTCTGAATTAGGTTCTTTTTCCACTTGGCAATAAGTTTAAATCTGTGAGCAAGAGATTTTGGTAACTTCTACTCTGAAAAAGTGACAGGATGAAGAATGAACTGTGGGACAAGCAGCATATTCCGACTTGAACGTGGGTGTGCACAGGCCTCGTCAGAGGTGCTGCAGGGTCCCACCTAATGGGCAGGATTGTCCCAACCAAAGTCAAGCAAACAGGACTCTAGGTGGAAGGGAAACAGTGCACCTTACAGGAATTCCACGTGGAAGTCTGTTTCCAGCTGATTTTCCAAGAGAATGTACACTTTTCATTCTTTGGTACCAAAGGAACGTATAGAGAACAACTGGGGAGAAAGAACCATGGAAGTTTAAAAAATGTGTCAAAAATCTTAAGATGAGGGCCTGAGATTTAGCTCACTAGTTCCAGTGCCTGCCTCACAAGTGCAAGGTCCTGAGTTCGATCCTGGTAACCACATATAATGCTGGGCATGGTGACTCACGCCCACCAGCCATCAATACCACATACCACAGTGCCGGGCGTGGTGGCTCATGCCTGTAATCCTAGCACTTGGGAGGCAGAGACAGGAGGATTGCTGGGTTCAAGGCTTGCCTGGGCTACATAGTGAGCTCAGGGCCAGCCTGAACTACAAAGCAAGACCCTGTCTCAAAAAAAAAAAAAAAAATCTGAAGATGAGGAATCGGGGTAGATATTTGTCTCTGGTCCCTTGGTTGCAATGAGGAAGCTCTTAAGCCACTATGAATTGCTCCCACAGCATGCGCCTTCGTGCTGGTGCTAACTGAATTATCTCCTAAAGATCCCACCTGTGAACTCCATATGCATATGAATCTCAAAACTATATTTGCAATACATGGTATTTTGTGGTCATATTTAAACCATAGCAAATGATGAAAAGTAAAGAGATTTACACTTTGGAAAGCTGACAAATTGTGCAGTAAATCAGGCAATACGTTTCGCCCCAAAAGGAATCTTCTTTGCAATGATCTCTACAGAATGAAAAAAAATGGCAAGAATGGTAGGTGGAACCTCGCCTCTCTGTGCCCCCCCATCTCCATCTTCTTACTCCTGTTTCAGGAATAAAAGCAAATGTGATTAATGTACAAACATAAATAGAGTATCTGGCACTGAAACACTTTTGTGACTCCGTTACCTTCCCTAAAGTTATTTCTGTCTACACAGGGAAGGCGGGAAGCAGCCAGAATGTGGAAAGTGTCACCTATACCATGATAGTACCATGTAGGAGACAATCGGCATTACACAGTGAAGCTCAATGTTTCACCCTGAATAATTTACTTGATTAACTGTGCAGAACAGAAGATTAATTGTGTTGTCTGCTTGTTTCCCTCTTATCTTGTTTCCATCAGTCTTCCTTCCATGAACCCTGGCTGAGCAAATGCTCTGAACTGACTGCCTTAGTCTGAGTTCACAAAGAAAATCTGTATCCATCACTCTTGTAGAACACCTAGGTTAATCTGATGGGAGAAACAGAAGCGAGAAACTTCTCTTCCTTTTGTTCTTAGATTAGTACTGCTAAAGGAAACACTAATATTTTCATTTACTCTTCTTATTAGGACATAAATAATAATCATAATTCTCAAGGGAGAATGTGTTTAGCAGGTTTGAAATTCAGAAGCTTCCCTGGACTAATCTAAGCCCTTTTGTTATAGTTTTCAACACCTTTTGTTCCTTTGTGTATAATTAGCAACCCCTTTGAAAGCTTGCAAACATTCGAGTTCAGGCTTGTCAGGAGGACTATTAATGGTTCATAGTCTTTTCCCAGAAGTGCCTAAGTGTAAAAGCTGTCTTCTTTTGATATAGAAACTTCATCGCAAGATTTAATTAGCATCTTAAGGATAAATCTTTTCATCTCAGCCTTCCACCTCCTTATTAAAAGCATTTCTGTTTCTTATCAATTTATAGTGTAAAGATAGTTTTGTTAAAAGATATTTTATACATGTTCATAAAGAATATAAAGACCTTATTTGTTTTGCTAGGAAAAGATATTCAAGTAAACCTAGAGCATAGTAAAGTTTAAAGAGAAACATATTTTCTCAGATATTAATCATAATGTTAAGGTAAGCAATCAAGTGAAAACAGTCTCCTAAAATTGAAAACTTCTGTATTATCTAGTGTTTGTACTTATTAAATATAAGATTATGTGATTAATTAGTAGCTTGTGAACTATTTTTCTGGAACATTAGATATTTTATTGTGTATTTCAGTTTTTATGTGTAAGCTTCATGTGTTTTAAATTCACCCAGATCTTCTTACTTACAGTTGAATTGCTAATGCAGTCTTTTACTGCAGAAAT
This sequence comes from Thryonomys swinderianus, assembly GCA_004025085.1. Classification (NCBI taxonomy): domain Eukaryota; kingdom Metazoa; phylum Chordata; class Mammalia; order Rodentia; family Thryonomyidae; genus Thryonomys; species Thryonomys swinderianus. The sequence goes on along the minus strand of PVIC010043207.1, from coordinate 12,645 downwards.
TTGAAAAGGTGCTAATGTGCATTTTTTCTTGTAATAAAAAAAATCTAAGAAAATAAATCTAAACAAGTAGAAATACTGCAAGAAGTGTTGGTACATGAGTCAGTTCTATGGGGAGAACTGCAAGCTGGCACCCTTCTCACTTCGGTGGGGTCTCTTAATTTGTTCTACTATAAAATGATGTGAGTGTTCTCTCTACCATAAGTGCCTCACCAGCTTGAAACCCAGGAAGTGTAATTAGACTTGAAGCTGAAAAGGAAGGTACCTTGGAGAGTCCTGGTGCTTATTAGCTTTAAAGCTGGGGACAAACAGATGCCATGAAATATTCGAGGGCTGCTTCTTGGAGGATGCTAACTGTTTACCATGCTCAGTCTCCTATGACGCCCTCAGACTCACCCAGGTGCAGAGATGTCAGCCTAAAATACCAGTCTCTGTCCTAAGACATGATTATATCAGGTATGTCTATTTTGGCCAAGGCAGGAAAACTCGTAGTCAGTCAGTCTATGGTGTAGAAACAAGAGTGAAAAAGTGCTTGTGGTTTGTAAAAGTGAGATTCCCCCCCTGAAATCATTTCAGACTCATTTGCATTCTTATTTTAAATACGTAGAAAGAAACATTTACAAGAAGAAATAAAATCAAGACAATTCCCATGTGAACTTAAATCACTCACCTAGCAACTGATTGGACTCACTGGGTATAATCGCCGGTGAGCAGGTTTCCCTGTCGCATTTGGAATAATCATCAAGTGTGCAGTGCAAATTTATTGATGATCTTCTTTCTGACAGTAGTGTGTCAACTAGTTCTTCACTTCCCAAAGGTCAAGGAGAGGCTTTTGGACACCACTGATGTTTAATAAGATACTTCAGCCTTTTTAGGGGTCTTGGGAAACGTGATGTTTGAATTTTGTCAAAATGCATTGCAAGACACCCCTTGTTTTGAAATTCTGCAATTCGAATCATATTGTTGAGTAGCTTTTGTTGGCTGAATTAACAAATAATCAAATTACCATCTTAAAAATGTATTTTATAAACAAACAGTTCAAGTTAACTAATACTTATTCACATGTATTTCAATAGTGGTGTGACATTAAACTTTGAGTCCCATGAACATGCGGTATGGTAGAGACGTATAAGTCACAAGAAATGATATAGAGTATGCAGATTAGTGGAAACTCTTTAGATAATGATGTGCCAACTTCTCCCAGAACTGAGGTGAACTATCATGCCATCCTGAAAAAAAAGAAAGAATAAACGATGCAAAGCAAGAAATAAGCTAGTGACAGCTGAAGGTGAAGAAGTAATTGGCAATTAAAGAAAGTATTGAGAAAGATACAAAGTGAGAAGGGCACGAATGGAACCACACTCCGTAGATGTGAATGGGTCCCATGGAGAGAGGGAGCAATTTCATGTTGTTGATTTGAGGAAAGCATAAAGATGAAATGATGCTATGGCTAAGGACATAAAAGAGTCATAATACCTGGGAAGAAAGCAAGCCATTTCATGTAGGCTATTTCCAATGTTTTATTCTTTTCAGGAACTTTATCTTGCTTAAATCTTTGTTGTGTCCAACAAAATAATAAACCTTTGTGCTGTGTGTGGTCAAGTTAAGTCGATGTTAGCTTCGCGGAAACGTTTCCTTTCAGGGGTTTTATTGGAAAGCATATTCTATTGTATAACCTGTAATTACCTTAGTACCAGACAGACTCTGTCTTTTCTGGGAATTTACCAAACATCCGTGTTGACCCATCAATCTGTGACATTGCTTCTTCTCACGGTTTCGTGTTGGCCCTTTCATCTTTCTAGGAACAATTCCCAGCATAGTCATTATGGCAGTACTCCAAACCACAGTGAGAGTTTAATTTTTTAATAATCACATAGTATACCGAGTACTTTACTGTAGAGGAAGTTATCAAAAACTATTTTATTCTTGCTCAAAATGTCTAATTTTTTTTTTTTTTTGAGACCGGTCCTCATTTTTTAGTTTAGGCTGGCCCTGAGCTCACTATGTAGCTGAGGCAAGCCCTGAACTCAGCAGTCCTCCTGCCTCTGCCTGCTGAGTGTTGGGACTACAGGTGTGAGCCACCATGCCCGCATTGTGGTGTGTGGTACTGATTGCCAGTGGGCATGAATCACCTCCCCTGGTATTATTGTATGTGGCTACCGGGATCGAACCAGGGACCTTGCTCTTGCTAGGCAGGCGCCAGAACCACTGAGCTAAATCTTTGGCCATAAAATATCTAATAATATAAAACGAAAGCCAAAGTCTTCTATTCTGATTGGAGCTTAACTTCGGAAGCACAGTTTCGTAATGAGTAAATCCTCCTGCAGTGACACCGAGAAGGTAAGCCAGTGGTTGCAGCTGGTATTGATGCTCCTGATGCTTTACACATGTGGGAAACTGAGGCCCAGAAAAACTGATTCTCTGAGGCTAAACAGCACTGAGGGAGAAATCAGACTTTCAGAGGTTACATATTTTGAACTGAATTAAACCAAAGCAAATAATGTCTACAAACAAATGTTTATTCTGGAGTCAATTCCAGTATCTTTCTGAACTAGATTATTTACATATATTTTCTCCAGTCATTATAATAAGCAAAGTAAGTAATGTGACTTTCATATCAAATAACAGACCTTCCAGGGCAGAGGAATTTACCCATCATCACACAGGAAGTACACAGGGGCGTAGGTCCTCCGTAACCTCCTCCAAGTCTAGACTGATAACCGCGGAAACTAAGTCATTCGGAAAAGGGAATAGCACACTTTTTTTTTTCCTCCCACTGAAGATGAAGAATTTTTAGTATGTGGGACTGATAACCTGTAATCACAGATAGTGGGTGGTGAGGTACCAGTGATGCCAAAGATAGGTCCTTTTTAAGCCTTATTACATTTCACAGTGTCTGTTTAATTTTTAAGGAACTAAAAATTTTACACATTGTGTTTGCAAGAAAATCAGCCATGAAAGATTCAGTGTTCTTATGGGAAACATTCTCTTCCCTACATGAAAAAATAATTTCTCTGTTAGATCTTCTAATTGAGGAAGTCCGTACTTCCTTCAAAACACGTGGGCAGTTCCCATTAATAATAAAGTCTTTAGGGGAAAAATAACTCCCAATGATGCTATAAAATCCCCCAACAGGATGAAATCTTCTGACAAGCTTTACTCTGACTCTGAGTTTTTGATAGAAGCAACTCACTGAGTCTTTCAGAGGAATGAGGAAAATTTTTTATCAGCACTTACGTAATGAACTGAATTAAATGGAAAGGAGCAAACATGAAAGCAACAGATTTAAATTGCACCCTCTAACTATAGAGCAAGGTTTGTGTCTGTTTATTTAGATGACAGTCCATCTTCCTGCCTTGCCGGGCATCCGAGAGCCTAGGCAAACCAAGATAACAGCCCTCTTGAATTCCATGGGAAAGCACCGTGTTTCCGAGAGAATATTCCCAAGTGGCATTAATGTGAAAACATCTGTTAGTTACAGATTAATTTTCTTCTCAAATTTTCTACCTTTGCACACATCTGCAGCTGTAGTGTATTTCTCTAAAATGTAGATTACAGAGGTCAACCAGTTTATCAGCCGTGCTGAGAGCTGGCTGGTTTCTACGGTACACAGATACAGCTGAAACAGCAAGATTAAGTGCATACCCTTAAAACCACACGCAGAAAGCAGTTTGGAGAAGGACCCCTGCAAAAAACAGGACCCACGAGGTCTAAAATAATTCAGTGGGGAACTCACTGGGGTCTGCCGCGTTATTCCCATGTGGGAGTCGTGCAATTCTCACGGTGCTCAGGAAGAATCTGGGGCTGTCTTCTTTCCCGCATACTTTTCTGTAGACCTTTCACCTTGAAAGTTAATAGCCACTAATCAAATGAAAACAAACGGAGCAGATGTACCTTCCAGCGTCTTTGTTTAAACTGCTTTATATATAACTTTACACTGAAATATTCTGCCTTTAAAAATAGACATGTACTGGAACAGGTTAGCTAGGAAAATGTAGATGCAGAAATCCGTGCTAAATCCTAATTATTGCTTGCTTATGAACAGGGTTTATTTTAGGTGAAGGTCGAAGATTCTTTAGGGGACATGCATGGAAAGGCCACAGGGGTTGGTGACAACAGTGGAATGGGAAGCAAAAAGTAAATATCAGTCATGGTCTTATTATTTTTATTTTTTTATATTTTGATACTAGGAATTGAACTCCAGACCTTGACCTTGCCAGGCGGGCACAGTGCCACCTAGCTACCTCCTTGGCCTTAATCATCTTCTTATTAAAAACTAAATTCATGGTGAAGCAGACTCTCCCCTCTTTGAACCATCGTTCTCTCCTCTCCTTCCTTTTTCATGGTTCTCCTTTGCATTATTCCCTGACTGCCCCAGGTAAAGCTTCTCATAAAACGCCTGCATACTTGGGCTCCCAATTATCTGTACTATTTCTAGAAGAGGACTTTCCTTGTAATGTAAAATATGCTGTTCTGTTCGGAGGATTCTGATCGAACAGAATTCTCTTGAAAGGCCTTTGTATGTAAAAAAGTGTGACTCAGGTACCAAGGGAAAGCAAATCCGTCCACTGCATTTCTTGTAAGAGCACATATGCCGTTCAACATCGCCTTCTGCTTTCTGTTATAATAACTGGCATGTTACCTACCAACTTCAGGGAATTCTAGGAACTTCCTTTACAGTTTGGAAATTGAACTTAAATCAGAGCCAGTATTAGGAATTAAGTGAACGTTTACCCCTCCTCTGTTTCTTTCCCCCTTAATGTGGCATGATAATGTGAGGCTTTAAAGAAAATACTGACTGCTATTATGCAGGAGCCTTGTGGAAAGCTTTTAACCTTTTTTGAGATGTCGCATTTATGGATAGGAAAAAGAATATGTATGCAGACAGCCAAAATTGAAGGCAGTAGGTTATCTTGGTGGGAAACTGCAAAACAATATTTTACCTGAGGGTAAAAGAGTACTTTGAAAAGCTCTATTGGAATATAAGGATTTCTACACTTGATCTTAGCCAAAAGGCCGAGAAGCAATGGAATATAAGGATTTCTATCTATCTCAAAGTGCTTGGAGCTCATTTCAAAGGAGTTTTAAAAATTGAAGAAAGGAAGACTCATCAAGAACCAAAGGATGGCTTAAGTTTGAGCAACCAACAAATAATCTTTATTCCTGTTTACACTAGCTTGGTGGAAGACTTTTTTTTTAGTAATTAGGAATATAATCATTTTTGTCTCAAGACTTTTTAAATGAATTAAAATAATAAATTTGTCAACCCTAGGAGGATGGTATAAATGGTGTTTGAAAATGCAGACTTACTTCTTTGAAGCATGAATATTTGGTTTACAGGAAAGATAAATAGTATTAAAATCATATCCTTTTCTGTTCATAAAATTATTCATTTTTATTAGGAAGCATAACTTCAACGATTTCCACAATGATACATGGGATATTTTGAAGCTTTAGGCCTAAAATATCTCTTTATTAAGAAACACTGAAATTGAAAGTTAAAATAATATTTGATGAAACATTGGAAAATAAATATATTTTAAAGTATAATTGTTGTGATAATATTTTGAAAGAAGCAACGTTAAGGTAAATATATCTTGCTGATTTGAAAAGGGATATCTTCCTATAAAACTTATGAAATGTCAGTTTCTAAGGCTGGCACTGAAAGTAATTTCACATAGAGGTTTTTATTAGTCTTTCATATTTTTAAAGTGGACTACCAGAAAAGAAAATATTTTAGCTGTTTTACATTTTTATTGTCTATAAATTGATTTTTATCTAAAATTTTATTCAATGCTCCATCTGAACACAGAGGTAAAAAAAAAAAAATTATCTATTCCCAAGAAATGTTGTGAATGCCACGTAAAAACCCTGGCATTTCTAAGATTTTTGTGAAATGCTTTAGTAAAGAGCAAAAAGTTTAGATGTTTTTCCTAGAGAGGAAAATAACTTAGATTTTTTTTTCTTTTTTTTTTTTTTTTTGAGACAGGGTCTCGCTTTGTAGTTCAGGCTGGCTCTCAGCTCACCATGTAGCCCAGGCAAGCCTCAAACTCAGCCATCCTCCTGTCTCTGCCTCCAGAATGCTGGGATTACAGGCGTGAACCACCACACCCGGCATTGTGGTATGTGGTATTGATTGCTGGTGGGCATGAGTCTCCACGCCCAGCATTGTATGTGGTTACCGGGATCAAACTTAGGACCTTGCACTTGCAAGGCAGGCGCCGGAACCACTGAGCTAACCCTCTGGCCCAAAACTTAGAATTTTTATAATTTGGGGGTTAACTGTAACGTTTTGCACATTTAGAATCTTAAAATCTTAAAGAAGGAAATTTATTTTGTATTGATTATACTATATTTAATGAGATTGTCACCTGTTTTTCAAGCAGTGTGGCCAATAAGAAAGTTTCCTATGTGGTTTATTGCTTCTCTAGAAAAGTCTGAGCCAGAGCTGACTTGCTCACGTTACTACTTTTCACTTGATAGTTATCCTTGTTCTTTAAAAACATTTCTCTTACCTACTGAATTCACTGTAGGTTGCAAAACTGTTTCCTTTAGGTCTTTTGTTACCCCCATTCTATGCCATTGAGAAAAACAATATACATCTTGCTATTCATCATTCTTTGTACATTCTTAACATTTATCTGATGACCAGTAAATGGTTTGGCCTGCTGGTGTTGGAGTAGTATTCTCAGTTTTGTTCTGATTATCATACTTCGTAATTAGAGAACAGATATACCTCTTATTAATGGAATTCACTGGCAGAAATGCTGTTAATCTAGGTTACTTTTCTTGTCCTTTCACTAGTGTGGTTCAGACCTTTTGACACACAAGCAACTTCTAGCATTTTAAGCACATGCTGACTTCCTAGAGTTATTAATTCCTTGGATTGGTACTCAGTGGTGACGATCACAATTGATTTAATATCTTCTGAAATATTTGTATTTCAAAGTTACCATATTTCTAGCAATTTTTCACTGATAATGAGTGACTTGGTGTTTTTAATTAAAACTATACATTTTCCTAGTGGAAAATTCCTTGTCCACGTAAAATGGCAAAAATTTGATTTTACAGGTGGAAACCTGCTGCAGGGCAGAGGACAGAGAACTCTCTAGGCCCTCCATGTCCATGTTCCTGAAAACTCAGTGCAATGATGTCTCTGGGTTCAACCCAGAGTATGAGTCAGATACTCGGGGACTGAATCTCAGTAGCATGTTTGGCTTCAAGTGACTGTAGTCTGTGGCTTCAGGTGACTGTAGTTACTGCAAGTCCAAGACTCAAAGCTGAGAAAGAATGGAAGTACCTCATTCTTCATTACTAACCTTGAATTAAAAAATTGCCAGAAAGAAGCAGATTTAGGTGTATTCTATGAAATTTAGCACAAAGCATTAAAGAACATGTTGACTGTTGACTTGATTGAGATTGTTTATTGATTTCAACACTTCTTCATCACTTCTTTCTCCTTCATCTATGAAACAAAACTAAAGTGCTAAGTGTGGGTATCTTCCAGTGTTTGCAGTTAACACCAGGAGGGGATGACTTTAAAGTCGTTTTCAATTTGAGTAAGGAAGACCAAAACATGTACGTCCTTACCCTAATATGTCCAAGTAAGGGTCAGGCCATGGAAGTCTGTGGTATATTTTCCTGCAGCCCTTAAATATAATGCAAAGGTGGGAGATCACAGCCACCAGGAACTAAAGAATCAGTCCTTAGACTGAAGGTCATTTAAAAAAATGTTCATATTCTAGAGCTATGAACTACCTTCTCAGACAAAAACCCCAAGAGTTTGTGTTATTTTCTTATTTTTAATGGAATTCTTTATCGGTACATTTTATATATACCTCACAGTCACACTCAGCACTGGAGAATTTATACCAGTATATGACACGAGTTAATTCTTGTTTTTACCCATATCCCTATACACCCTACAATCCCCCAATCTCTACATACATGTGCTTTCTTTTTCTTTTTAAATCATATTTATTCTTTCCCCTCATTACTTTCCCCTATCACTTTCCTTTTGAATATTTCCTATTTCACAAAATCTATCATACATTCTAGAACTCACATCTACAGGTTCTCATACCAGAGAAAATTTAGATTATTTACATTATTTATTATTTACATATCTACGACCTGTTTATTTCACTTATCAGTGTATCCTTAAAGTGTGTCCATTTGCACATAAATGACATCATTTTATGGCAGAGTAATACTCCATTTTATCTTATAAAAATTTTTCTTTATCCAGTCTCCAGTTGATGGGCATCTGGGTTGTTTCTAAGACTGAGCTATCACAAACTGAGCTGCTATGAACATGGATGCACATATGTCTTTATGATATGATTCTTTTAATTCTTTCAAGTGTATTCCTACCAGGGGAATAGCAAGGTCAAATGGGACCTAATGCTAGTTTACTGAGAAATTTCCACACTGATCTCCACAATGGTTGCACAAGTCTATAATCGCACCAACAGTGGAGAAGGGTTCCTTTCTCCCCACAGCCTTGCCAGCATTTATTGCTGGTTAATTTCACACTAGCAGTCATTCTTTGTGGAGTTAGATGAAATCTCAGTATTGTTTTCATCTGCATATTATTTTCTTATTAATGTAGTGTGTGTTGATTCTAAATGATAAACTATGACTAGCTAATTTCACTCTTTTGTCTTTTTTCTGCTCTAGTTTGTGGGTCACTAACATGAAATTGTGCTCTCTCCATCCATGGGTCTAAGTCCTAACCACAATACCTCTGAATGTGATTGTGTTTATAGATGGGGTCTTTAAGAGATAAATAAAAGTTATGAGTATGGAGCCTAGTCTCGTGTGACCCTGTAAAAGGGGATCAGGAAAGGCACAAACATAGTGGGAAAGCAGAAGGTAAGGCTATCTACAAGGCCAGGAAGCAGTCCCCAGAAAAATACAGACTTGTGGGTACTTAGATATCAGCTTTCTGTCCTTTTAGAACTAAAAAAAATGTAAGTTTCTATGGGTGAGACATAGTTTGTGATACTTACTGTGGAAGCCCTGGCAAAATTCTCGATATTATCAATTATTCTAATTATTCCTTAGCCCCCTGTGTTGAGGCGCATTTGTCTCCACATTGAGCTGACCCTCTTTCAGTTTTCATTTCTGTCATGCCTCCTATCTGTGCTTTGAATTCTCTTCAGTCCTTTGACCCCCCTCATCATTTTCAAGCTCTGGCTCCGAATCCAAACAATCTGTGTTGCTCGAGTTTCGTGTTAATTCTGTCCTAACTTACTACTATAATCCGGCATCTCTTTAACAGACCACTACAAGTCTTCCTAGAGCACACGAGCCTTCTGGGTATCTTCCTACCCAGGCTGGCTTACCAAATGAACATAGCATAAGAGTTCTAAAGCAGGGGCCTGACTTGTCCTGTTGAATCACTCTCCCTCCCTACTTGAAAGGTCATTTGAGAGGAGTGTTTGATTACCTGTGGATGTGTGATACACCCCAAATACCCCAATACAGTTCCACAGAAGAACGGTACCAATATCATTTTCTTCCCTACATGGGACATATCTGGAGGTGATTCAAATCCATGACCTTACCCCTCCCACTGACATATCCTCTCTATTCCTATTGTCTTTTCACAAACTTGAGACACACCAGAGATCCTCAGATCTCTAGCTATGAATTAATTGGTTTCATTGTAAGGTATAGAAAATAACACAACCTGGATATATTTTTGAGTTCTACTTCAAGTCTCACTTCCTTGTAAGCTCTTCCTTTTTATTGGTGAGCATGGTCCATTTTCTGAAACATCTTGAATTTTTATCAATCACTTAAAAATGGTTAATTTGTTTTTTCCATTGCTAACTTAGAGGTCACTGTGTTACAGAACTACATTGGTCAAAGAAAAATTTCTACATTATACAAAAGAGCTGTTTGTATTTTATGGTTCATACATTAAAAATGTATGAGAATGATCTCCCCAAAGAATCTAAAGCTCCTTATTGTCATCATTAGCTTAAAAAATTGAGAACCAGAGACAGTACTAACTTCAGGGCAGACACACTATGGACACCAAGACTAAGAATAAAGCAGAAAAAATACCTTGTTAGACAATATCAGTCTATCTTTACTTGTGGACAACACCTCAGGGATAGCATAAGCAATACAGAGTGGTCCACCTTTATGAAAGTTTTCTGTCATTTTGGTCTACTTTGCAACAGGGAAAAAATCAATGGACAGTACATAAGCAGAAGTATTTTCCAGAGAAGAAGCTACTTAGCAGAGGTGTTTGGTTAAGTCCTCTCTATTGAAGTCAGGTGGTCAGTGTGTTGAGTAAACAGTATACTGTGAAATACAGATGTTTATTAGTCTCTGTGGCCTAAAGCCAAGACCAGATATTCAGTGTGGTGGGTCACTCAGCGCCTGGAGCTGTTTGGCTGAGAGAGCAAGAAGGAGGCTTCACTCTTCCCAACAGCTCACCAAGCAGCAATCTATAACATTGCACAGACATGCCTCATCTGCTGCACACAGAAACGAGGACCAGTTTCAGCACCACTGTTGAAGTTCACTGAAGCTACTAATGGCCACTGTTACTAGTGGCATGAATTGGTGAAATTCCAAAGACTTCAAGTGACCAGATACTTGCATTTACAGAGATACAAGATTATTCTGTAACCAAATTACAAGTTCTGTTTAAGAAATATATATATATATATATATTTTTTTTTGAGACAGGGTCTCGCTTTGTAGTTCAGGCTGGCTCTGACCTCGCTATGTAGCCCAGGCAAGCCTCAAACTCAGCAATCCTCCTGTCTCTGCCTCCTGAGTGCTGGGATTACAGGCGTGAGCCACCACACCCGGCACTGTTAAGTATTTTTTAAAAGCAGAGATCACCTTGGCAGTACACTAAACTAGTAAACACACTGTACATTTGCATGACAAAATGATTCTGGAATTTATGTCTTTACTTTTCAACATTTGTTGGAAAGTAGTACACCTAAATGATTGCCATTTTGGGATGTGCTGATATTTTTTAGACCTCCATGATTCAGTGAGTTTACATATCATGTGGAAAAATTTTGCAGGAAGGTTTCCTCAGTGATTAATACCTACAGAACATTCACTCATGATGCGATGATGTGGAATGAAAACACAAGTTCTCTCATGTTGAGCATCTTTTCACTTCGGCCCAGGAGGAAGTATACTTAGCCTTCTCTCATTCCACCAAAAGCTCAGTCACATCCTGTCTACTCTCCCAGCTAATTATAATATCATGCTGGGGTATTTAAATGGCAGGAAGTGTTAAGGGGGCAGATACATTGCAGGGTTGAAATGTCAGGTAACTTTGGCTTCTAAGTGTGAGAAAACCACACATTGCTTAGGCTTGTAATCTCAGCTGGAGACCCCAAAATGGGCTGGACGGGGAAGAAAGTGGTTGAAAAGAATAAATGTATAGAGGACCATAACCCACTCTGAACCCAAGACAATATATTTTTAATTTTTATCTTCTAAATCATACTTGGATAAAATTTTTATTCTCTTTCCTCCAAATATGCTAACGTATTATCCCAGAGTTCTTTGAGATCCTTAGCTAAAAGGTACTAAATGGAAATTAAGGTCATTTAAAAGTTGCCTTATTGACTCTTAAGCAGTGGTGGTACGGCTTCCCATTTAGTCCTCAATAGGTGTAAATCATTTCACATGCAGAACCAAGTGAATTAATTGCAGAAGAATAGTTGAGCATGCAGCAGACCTATTAGGGTCCTCGAGCACAGCTGCAAATCTGAGGATAAACTAGATTAGAATACTGTTTGCAGAAAATAGCAAATCGAAGCACTCTTTGAGGCAATTAACAAAATCAGAGCATCCTTTGAAGCAAATAAGCATGAAAAATGCCTTTCTTACTCTGATTTTTCCAAATGCTTGATTTTGCTACTGTCTTTAGTGCCTTGGATTATGTTCAAACCCCTACACCACAGAGTTTCTGTCATTGTTTAGATGTGAACTATTCAACCACCACTAAATGCACATTTTTCAATCCCAGCATTGATGAATATGAACTGTTACAGTAACACCCTGACAGGTTGCCTGGCTGTGGCATTACCCATCAAGTACCAGTTGTCTTTCCATTGATTTGGGAAAAGTAAGAGATGTGAAAGGCTAAGGGGGAAAAAAACTGAGAAGAGTTGTGAACAACACTAAAATACCAACAAACATTCACAAGTGATCATGGAGTATTTGGAATGCATTCTTATTTGATATGCACTGTCATAATTTCACATAACTGCTCCATGAACTGATAAGGTCAATATCATATTTTTATGCTTTAAAAGGCAGCAACAATATTTTATAAACATTAATAAATTGACTCAGGATTAGACAGTGAATCAAGTGCAAGTCAACTATTTTATTTTTTTCAAAACTCTTTCAATAAGCCTTGTTGCAATAATCTTTATCCTTTTAAAAATGACAGTTACGGGCCGGAGGGTTAGCTCAGTGGTTCCGGCGCCTGCCTCGCAAGCACAAGGTCCTGAGTTCGATCCCCGGTAACCACATATAACGCTGGGCGTGGAGACATGCCCACCAACAATCAACACCGCATACCACAATGCCGGACGTGGTGGCTCACGCCTGTCATCCCAGCACTCGGGAGGCTGAGACAGGAGGATTGCTGAG